>CM046870.1:35869171-36174752 GCA_025617745.1 Heliocidaris erythrogramma | reverse complement strand
TTCACTATTAAATCTGCTTCTCTATTTTTTTCGCTTTCACACAAATTATTTACATAAAGGTTGGATTTCCCTTTAACCGATCTATCATAATTCGCAATTTGCTTTGAATTCCTTTTATTTCTTTTCATTGTAGTGTCATTAGCAAAAGCACAATGTGTCGTAGATATTTGGGAGCGAAAGAATATGAATGAGCAAAAATTTTTGGCCTCATGAAGATTTGATTGAAGTGTTTGGACAGGTTTAATTCTTTATCATGAATAAACTATAGATTTATATGTTTGTATGTTATTTACTTCGAAACAATTGCTCCATTAATGATTGAAAGAATCTGTCATTATTTGTCCATGGTTGAAAATCTGTCGGGGGGGGGGGGAGGGGCAAGAGGGCAATTTACCTTCAGATACGCTACTGGACTTACATATTTTGTAGATCCTCACCGACTTCATGTCACACACATGGTTCTCAAGACAAGACTGATCAGACCATATACAGAGTCTAGTTATAGTTCTACTCGTAAACTCTATGGATCAGACTAACTGAATGTTATGTCCAAAATTTTATTTATTATTTTCCATATTTTACTTTAATTTTCACTTTTCAGTATTTCCCTAAATTTTCTTTGATTTTCCTGGTATATTCTTCAATTTTCCTTAAATTTCCTTGAACTTTTCAACTTCCTTAATTATTTCCTTGACACTTTCAAATTCCTTATTTTTCTTGAAAGAAATTTCCTTGAAAGTGGAAGCCCTGTGGCGTGTAACATAAAGAGATACAATCAATCTTACGATTGATATCAATCGTAAGTCTGTGGCAAATCATGTACTGAAGAGTTACAATTGAACGTAAGATGCTCAGCTTATGAATAATTCATGAAATTGCGTTAAAGTTTATGATCACTCCTCGACCCCCCCCCCCCCCCCCGTCTCTTTAAACTGATCATAAAAAGGGAAACCACGAGTAAACCACTAGTTTTTGGTTTTTTTTTTTTTACATTTGCGGTTGACATGTTTTGACATTTGTGGTTAAGGGTGTTTAAATATTTTAGGGATTTTAATGGTCAGGAAAACCTCACACCTACGCATACACGCGCACAAACACATACATCTCATAATAACTTATCTCACATGGGTGCATTATGCAAGCAATGACTTTTTACATTTGCGGTCGACATGTTATGACATTTGTGGTAAAAATGGAAATTTTTACATTTGTAGGCGAAATGTTTTTACATTTGTGGTTAAACCGATTTTTACATTTGTGGGCGATTTTTTTTACATTTGTGATTATTTTTACACTTGTGGTTGACATGTTATGACATTTGTGGTTATTTTGACATTTGCGGGTGCAATGTTTTTACATTTGTGGTTATTTTTACATTTGTGGTTGATTGTTACATTTGTGGGCTCTACAGGGGCTGACTCGCCCGAATATCAACTTTACGGTTTCTAAATAATAATGAAAATTCTTCATAATACACTCAGCAAAAAAAAAAAGGAAAGAAGAAAAAAAAGGTCGCACTATTTATTGTTTTCATATAACCGTCAATAAAGTTAATGAAATATATATCAAATTGGAGATAAATTAATACTCTATCACCATAAATTGGATAAGTGGATAATATCAATAGGTGACATGGTCTGAGTCTAGCAATAAAGACATTTATTTACACATTTTCTTGCACAGGATTGTATATGAACTTTTTGAACTTTCACGCTGGGATGGGCACATTCATTTAACCGTTAGCAGGTCCGATTAAGAATATTGCAAAATTAGAGCAAGTAGCCAGGCATTCAAATGTTGAAAAATTACAACAATGAAAATTATGAGGAACACTTGAATCTGTGGTTGTGCTTGTCAAAACCATGCAATCCTTAGACTACTGTTGACAATCCTCCTCATTGTTTCTAATTTTTTTTTCTTTGTTGAACAACAATCTTACAGATGCACATGTTCATTAACGTTTGAATGGCTACTTGCTCCATTTTTGCGATTTTCGTAATCAGAACTAGCGGTTTACTAGGGGGGTTCAGGGGGTTCGAACGAACCCCCCCCCCCCCCCCCCCCCCCCGTTTGCGAGCAGAGGTCCGCTTAAAAGAAAAGATAAATTAAAAAAAACGAGGGGAGAGATGATGGAAAGGGAAAATAACGTGATAAAATATCGGTCTTTTCGTCTATTTTAATCATTATATTTTGATTTTGTCCCGTAACTTCCTAATCTGGCAAATCTATAATTATTAATCAATGTCGTCTTTCACCATTCCAGTATTATAAAAATATGTACAAAATGCAGAAGCAGAAGTCAAAGAACACTTGAAATTTTCTTAATTGTTATTTTGGTGGAGGAGAAAATTTGATGAACACTTTCATAATTCTGAAGTTCTGTCCCTTATTCCAGTGCCGGTGTGGATATACGAGTAATCTGATGACGTGTTTTTATGAAACGGAAAGTGTAAAAGTAATAGAAATACTATTAATCTTATTACAGTCAAGCATTGGCGGATCGAGGGGGGGGGGGACTTCCGGTCCGTACCCCTGCCCCCTTTTGGAAGAAACGTATCATTTTGACTATAGACGATCCACCATTTTCTCGATTGTGCCCCCCCCCCCCCCCTTTTAGAATGAAGACTTTTTTTTTTTGCTTGTCAGTGAATTATGGAGGGCAAATAATCTGCATAACACTTTCCATTTAATTGAGTATACTTTACAAAAGAGATGAATAGGATTAAAACACAAGATTAAAAAAAAAAAACATTTGACTATGCAAAACTACAAAGCAGCCCCCCCCCCCCCCCGACCCCGAAAATTTTGAAACTACCAGTATTGCGGAAACCGTCACGCCCCTTTTCATGAATACCTTGTGACACCTGACATCAGCAAAGATTGATGGATCATGAATATTTATGGTTCATGAATATTTATGGTCATGAATATTTATGGTCATGAATATTTATGATCTCATGATCGCACAGTTATTGATGTATTTACGTGAAACTTAAACAATCGTTGATCTTTTTAATACCACATTAGAAAGAATTAAACTCCTGGGCCCCGTTTCATGATACCTCTTATCAATAACAAGTTATAATAATTGTTATTAGCTACTGAAATCATTGAATCTGATTGGCTGAGAGCAAACTTGCCATAGAAATGGGGCAGTTGTTATTGATAACAAGTTTTATGAAACAAGTATTTGTTTACATGCTGGATGAAATTAAGATTGCAATCCAGAATTGGATGTAGCTTTAATTGCGGTGATTTATGACACTGATATGACATGAAGTTTCCCCAACTCTCCCCAACTCTGACAGATATGGGAAAATAGAAGGAAACTACACAGGATATCCTGGTTGAAAAACAGGCAGTGTATTCACAAATGAAGGTTTCGGTAACACCATGCGATAGCCTCAGTGAACAGGCTGTTGATCAATTCTTCGTCAAAAGAACCCACTAATGGGGCATTTAGAGGAGTAAGCAAAAGTAAAGGAAATGGAAATACTGAAGAAAAGTAGTATTTCGTCACGTAACTGCTGTGTATTTATGGGTATAGCGTCATTGTAAATGGGTTTTCCTAATCCAGTTGCACATTATTTACTAGAAAAGTTTCGAACTTTCCCATATAGAGTATAGCTTTTCATTTTATTAGATAGAGTAATTACTATTAATTGACATAGCACCTTAATTTCATATTTACTTGTTTTTCAAGAACAAATACATCAATATCATGTATTCTATTTGCTCAAAATATATATAAAACATTCCAGATATTTGAATTAAGAGCATTACTATCTGGCGAAGATTGGAATGATTTAAATTCAATTCAATAAGCCAGTTCGGGGTTAGCGCATGGTACAAATGACCCCAAATATCCACAGATATTTTAGACATGGAGGGTCCCTTTATGTGCACTTCAGAAAAATAACTCTGGGAGTGATAGAGGTGCCTCATGAATAGCTTTTGTTTCCCCCTTTAAAAAGAATACTTCCACCTGGATATCATGGAACGCACCATTAGTGCATAATTGAATAATGATTACATGACATTCATGAGCACATATCGAATATTAGTGTCAGTGGGTTTTAGAATTTGGTACAGATGACCTTTATCTGCTCATGCTCAGATTGCATCTCCGTGGCTTATTCATTTATTTCACATTTGCATAAAAAGCAAGACAAAATATAAATACATAAATACATAGGTTGAGTATACAGGCATAAAATACAAAGAATACAAATGTGCGGGATTTGCAAAGGCCATAGGCCTATCAAAGGCTAATCCAAAACCAAAAAGACATACATATAAGACAATACAAACAAAAGTCAAGACAAAACAGATTAAAACTAGAAAGGCCGTCAAAGGGGGCAGACCCACGCCTTAGCGGCGCTACAGATCGAGTAGTTGCATTCTTTCCCTATTCGATTCTTTCCTGTCACTATATTTTATATTTTATATATTTCTCTTTTTTTATCGCAATAAAGTCTTCCAGATTTGGCATAATCCACTTTTTAATACATGCATGTAAAATATTGTGGTTACTTATTGTTATTATTATGTAATTTGGCAAAATGATACTGCATGTGAATATACTTGTTTGTGTATTTTACCTTGATTATTGTGAAAAATGTTATTTTTAAAAAGGAAGTAATAAAATATTCTTAAAAACAAAAAAAAAACTATCCGAAATGAAGGTCCTATAACCGATCATCACCAAAAATCTAATCGATTCTTTTCCTAATCGATTCTTTCCAGTCACTATCCGAACTGAAGTTCGGGTCAAAACTTCAAGGTCACACAGAATTTGCAGGGGTAAACCGATCATCACCAAAATCTAATCGATTCTTTCCTGTCACTATCCGAACATTCCCTGAAAATTTGGTGCAAATCCGTTCACCCGTTCTCTAGTTATCTTGTACACAAAAAAAACCAAACTAACAAACATACGGAGCGCTTTACATAACCCTGCCGATTTTATCGGCGTGGGTAAAAAAGATTTTACAACATCGAACGAGTCGGTATTTGTAGGTCTATTATTTCAGTTCCACAATACCATGATAATATCACGGTATTATCATATTATGGTCATATCATTATGGTCGTGAGTATGCTGAGGGAGAGCAAAGAATTCGTTGAAAAGAATTAATATTTCGTTGCAGTTTTGGCCCCAAGTTTTTCCAAAACAAAGGAACTTTTCAAAATTAACCAAACATTTATCATCCTTGTCGGCATTGAAGAATTGAATATTAAATAAAATACACATTTAGTTACTTTATAAGCAGCAGACCAAGGAAAGGAGTAGGAGGTCAATCAAGTACTCATCGGCCTTGAATTTCCCAAATTGACCGAAGTGTGCCTCTCGCCATAAAATGTAACTTTTTAGTGTGAAAATACCACCTTCCTGATGTTCGTGCCCGATATGCGCCATGTTATTCCACACACTATTGCATTGATATTTGAGTATTATCGGCAGATTTGTGTAGCAGGAAAAAAACAACTCATTCCTGTCAACTATCTGTTATATTTTCTCACAATATTGAAATGGCTTATCATGGTAGCATCGAATTTTGGATGAAATAAAATCATTGATTATTCCATCTTCATCGGGGAGGGGCACTCCCGCCCCTCCCGCCATCTTCGTTTGAATTGCTTATTTCCTCTTCAAGTAGTTTTCAACATTTTCAGGGAACAACATAAAGAGTGCATTATTTTGTACATTAAAAAAAAAATAGAAAGAGAGAGAGAGAGAGAGAAAGAGAGAGAGAGAGAGAGAGGGGGGGGGGGGGGAGAAAATGAGATAGAGAGTGCCAGGTGTACCGAAAATCAGAGGCTGATCCTTGTCTCTGTTGAAAATAATGTATAAATGCTACCAATAGATGGCGGAAGACCGTTCCGTTGAGAGCGCAGTTCAGCTACAAACTTACTTTGGGGGAAACGAAATACACTTTTCATTTGGTAATATTATTATCTAAAATTAATACTATTGCTCTATTA
Source organism: Heliocidaris erythrogramma (assembly GCA_025617745.1). NCBI lineage: Eukaryota > Metazoa > Echinodermata > Echinoidea > Camarodonta > Echinometridae > Heliocidaris > Heliocidaris erythrogramma. The sequence goes on along the minus strand of CM046870.1, from coordinate 36,168,767 downwards.
TTTATTTGATCCTTCACTAACGACATTTAAATTGTCATATTTTATTTGAATTACACCTTTTCAAACAAAATTCGGGGGGGGGGGGGGGGGGCTTGCACTGGACATTTGTGAGTGTCATAATCCCTAAAAAGGTATTGTATCAGTCGAAGCTTATTATTGGGGAAAAAAATATTGTGGATCCAAGGTTACTTTCTACGCTTATAATTTATTACAGTCTTTAATAAGGATATGACTACTCAGAAAATAATGATGTAATTAAGAAAAGAGAGAAATAAAACTAATATTTAAAGCCACATCAAAGTTACATAGTTAAGCCCAGAGGTTTTCCTACATCAACACTTAAGAAGGGAGAAACATCGTTGCTGTTGTTTTTAAATTCTCAATTCGAAAGAAATGAAGAGCTGCTCGCCAGGGTACCAAGGGTTAGAGTCGAGCTGATATATCGATATTTCCAGTATAAAAGTATGTACAAAATGCAGAAGTAGAAGTCAAAGAACACTTGAAATTTGACAAAATTTTTTTTTTTTCAATTGTTATTTGGGTGGAGGAGAAAATTTGATGAAGACTTTCATAATTCTGAAGTTCTGTCCCTTATTGCAGTGCCGGCGTGGATATACGAGTAATCTGATGACGTGTTTTTATAAAACGGAAAGTGTAAATTGTAATAGAAATACTATTAATCTTATTACAGTCAATCATTGGCGGATCCAGGGGGGCACTTCCGGCCCGTACCCCTCCCCCCCCCCCCCCCTTTTGGAAGAAACGTATGCATTTTGACTATAGACGATCCGCCATTTTCTCGATTTTTTTTTTTTGCTTGTCAGGGAATTATGGAGGGCAACTGGACCCCCATAACCCCCCCCCACCCCCACAGAGCGAATTTTGAAAGTCTGGCGAACATTTTTTTTTGCCCCCTCTTATACTCAATCCTGGATCCGCCCCTGCAGTCAATGATAATTATGCCTAACAAAGAACAAAGAGTTCACGTCATGATGTGTCACACTGAAACGACATGGCCGAACGTGGTGAATTGGTGCCTCTCTGTCGAGTAAATGTGTCTACCGCCCTCTCCGATTTCAAGTAAGTCTACGGCTCTCTGGGCGTTGTGGCGTGCGCCTGTAATCCAGCTACCAGTGGAAGTTATAAACTGATTCAGCGGCCCCAGGTTCGAGACTGAGTCACGACTTTCGGATGGTGACGTTAAAGGTCGGTCTCAGACGTAAATAATCATATCTGATTGATACACGTCTGTAAAAACCCAATTACACACACACACTCTCCAGGGAACTCCCTGGACTCTCTCCTCGAGTCGGCTCCCAGAAGGCACCTCCGACCTTAATTAGACTTAGAGCACTATCAAAGCTTACGTCAAGTTGGAACAAGTAATCATAACAATGTGTTTGATATGTCCATAAAGAAGGGGTTTCTATCGAATTGATTCAGATGAGTCCATGTGGAGCGCTGGATTGCCGGGTCCCAGTTGAATTTTATGGAGACATTTTATTTCCTGGGAACACAAGCCCCCAAATGCCGACTAGGCGACAATATTTCGTGCATTTCAGGCAATTTAAAGAAAAAAGAAACAATAGCAACACAAAAACAACAACAAAACAGAACAAATAAAAACAAACGAGCAAAGAAAATTGGAAGAAACATTGTGCTTACAACTTTCAGTAGTTTAGGATAGAATTATGATCTATTTTTTTTCTCCGTTTCCTTCTCTTTTTTGTCCACTTTCTTTACCCCCCCCCCCCCCCCCCCCTCTTACACTTTCTCAAAAACTTAATTTTTCTCTTCTTAAACCACTTTCTTTTATACCTTCTCTCATCTCGTCTTCCCCTCTTACAGTTGTCTGTCTCTCTACCGCCCCACAGAACTCCTAAAGCCTGCGTTACATATCCAACGATCTCCGGCCGAATTTGTAGATCGCCAGAAAGTCGCAGAATTTCAAATCCGCCCAGGAGTCGACCGTATTTTTCGCTTTAAATCTACCCTGTCACATATTGGGCGGAGCCCTTCGAAAACTGGTGATCAGAAGTCGCCCGGCACCCATCAGTAACAAACGGGAGTCCGGCGAAGCCCGCTTGAAATAAGGGCGGACGCCGTCCAAGTTTCAGTCGATATCACTAGTTCTGTCGGTGCCCGCCTGACACCCGGTTGACGCCTGTGCGAGTTCCACCCGACGTCCTATCTAGCGTCCGCCAACGCCTCCGCGCCGCAAAAATATATCGTCTGTTTGGAGCCAGAAATGCGTTAATTCTAGTTATAGAATATGAGTATGCAAGGGGCAAAATTCCTGAGTTGACAGGAGGAGCCCAGCTGGGGCCCGTAGAAGCCGCCCGACGCCGACCCGACACCAGCACGGAGCACGCTCGAAGCAGGCCCGATTTTGTAGAAGTCGGGCGGGATACGGAAGGGGGTCGTTCGAGTATCGTAGGGAGCCCGTGCGGCGGCCGCACAGCTCTGCCTACCTCCGTCTGCATTTTAAAGCCCAAATATGATCTAAAATTGTCGGCACTTTTTAGATCATATTTGGGCAAATATCGATCGAATGTTTTCCGATGCCCGAGCGATCTCCGGGCGACCTGATTACGAACTCTGCAACCTCAAATTCGCCATTGGAAAATCCCTGAATCGGGAGCAGGTTTCGGTGCCCTGCGGACGTCGGCCGACCCCTAAAAAACGCGGCGGAGCCCGCAGTGATCGAGCAGACACCGGCCGCATTCCGGGCGAAAATGCCATTTTGAGCTCGCATAGAAGTCGGGCGGGCTCGGTTCTGAATATGTGACGGCCCCTTTAGCCACTGCCTTTGCTACAACTTTACCCCCGAATAAGTTGGACAGTACCCATAGACAATTCGGAATAATTCGATACAACTCACAGAAAATAGTGTATTATTTGAACGTTGTATGAATTCTCGGAAGTCATTACGATCTTCTACGGGTTATGCCGAACCACTGCGCTGCCCACGAGCTTTACAGGTAGTATGCCGTACGACATATGACTGGGCCATATTCGGCATAATTATGTTAAGACCCTCTCGCGCTTTGCCTCGTTGGTTACAGCGCATGAGATCAACGGCCCAGTAGGTTCTTTGGCGAGTTGAACATGCGTATTATACCGACCTCAACCAAGATAATTTCTGAGTTCCCTGCGAGCTATGCCTCTCATCATACACTAATTTAAATAGGCATACGGGCACATTTTCTGGAGGGGGCTGACCCATTTTGCTTGAATATCAACTTTTCAGTTTCTATTCTTGCAAGCGAGTGAAGCGAGCAAGATTTTTTTTTTAAATACAAAATTAGTGAAAATATACAGAAATAGATATTCGGGCACCTCGCAACCCAAATATGAGGATATTCGGTTGTCTTGCTGCCCGAATATGAGATGGTTTAGCCAGATCATCGGTACTTTGTCTTTAAAAATCATTGTCGGGGGGGGGGGGCAGCAGCCCCCCCCCCCCCTCCCCCGGCTCATAAACCTGTATGTGCTTTCAATATAAGTGCATAGCGTACTTCAATTCTATGAACAGAAGCAGAAGTAGAAGCAGGAAGCAGGTGAATTAACGCGCAGGAATCTGTTCATATATTCATGATAATTGAAAGATGATAAAACACGATTAAAAACTACTTTCGAAAAATCAACTGAAAGCAATTTCAATAGCCCTGTCTATCACCGTTAGAATGTGCGAACATTACAATGGTGTAGGCCTATTATGTATTTATCGAGTTATAATGACTTTCTATCTAAACTGTCTGTATTTGTCGTCTTAATTAGTCTGAGACCCAACAAAAGCTTATTTATCCATAACTCTGAAATAATGATGAGCGCCGAAACACTGATAACAAGCTCATAAGTAGTTTAATCAATTTAGGCGAGAGCAAAGAGTATTGGTTAGCGAAGAGTGCTCAGTCTTGCGTGCATATTGTGGTGGGCTCGTATAGTGGCTCGTAACAGTACTACGGAAGTACGTGAGATTAATTTGTCGTGACACTATTAAAGGATCTTGGTGAGAATAAAGTCAGAGATCCCATTAATACTGCGTCCTAACTTGGGCCGCCCTAAATTCTTCTTACCCATTTATGCTGCGATTTGGGGCGCCCCGGTCCTGTGGCTGTCTAACTCCCAGCACAGTGGGGTATGAGGCACAATGGCCAGTATTCTGAACTCCGGTTTAACTTAAACCACGGTTTAAATCTGTGGTTTAACTATGGGTAGCCAAAAATGTCAAAACTTTGTTTACACTGTATGTTCCTTAGGTTTACTGGATTCTGGTCTCATGCTTTAATCGTCAAGAAAACTATTGTACTTATCATTCCCAGACAGTTTTTAAAAGTTTGAGTACCAAAAATGCGGATAAATTGAATATCTACTGTTAGAGATTTGTGTCACATTTGGCTGCCCATAGTTAAACCAGACATTTAGACCATGGTTTTAACAATGGTTCAGAATACGGGCCCATGATTCGAAGTTCCCTATTTATTGGTCGCCTATAAACATTTTAGAGCAAAATGATGTAAAATATATTCAGTTCTGCTAATCAAAAACCCGTTTTTATAAAAAGGGGATGTACTTTAGTTGATATTATGACAGGCATCGATAAGTATCGATAATAACAGTGGCGTATCCGGGGGGTGGCGAAACAGGCGCCCCCCCCCCCCCTATTGGCCGTCGTAAAAAAAAAAACTGGCCAAAAAAAAAACTGGCCAAAAAAAAAAAGTTGTTCATTAAATAGGCTTCAAAATTGGTTACAAAAATAGGATTATTTTGCATCTCAGCCCTTCTTCAGAAAAATTTTCCAAAGGGGAGGGGGCACCCCCTCCCCTTAGACCCCTTCCCCAGGACGGCGATCAATAATTCCTGGCGCCCCCCCCCCCTATTGGGAAATCCTGGATACGCCCCTGCATAATAACTTTCACTATTACTGTAATGACCGGTTTTTTTGTTTATTCTAAAGGGAATCTACAAAATTACAAGCTTAGCTTTTTACTGGATTTCTTCATATTTCACGCCAAACTAGATTGTCTTATTCCAACTTTAAAATGATGGAAATATTGATCTGTATCTCTATACGTTTATTTGCATTTTTTTTCTTCTTCTTTTGTTGAATGTGTTGAAGATATGTTCCTATAATATTGTAATAATGCAACGGTCATTGTTTATGTTCCAATTATGAGATTTGAAATATGAAATAAACTGAAACTGAAACTAAAACCTCTTTATCCTGTAAAAACAAACATTTTAAAACTACTTTCGAAAAATAAACTCAAGAGCAATTTCAAAGGCCTATTGTAGTGCCCATAGAAATCAGGTTCGGATTATGTAATACACGATTGTAATGTTCGTACATTTCTAAAGGTGACAGACAGGGCTATTGAGATTGTCTTGAGTTTATTTCTCGAAAGTAGTTTTTATCGTGTTACTAAAGGTATAAACAAAAATCATGGCATCAGATATCATTTCTCATTTATTTTTATTTTCAAGGCCTACATATACTTCTTAATCATTTTCTTCTTTTTTTTTTAAAACAGAGTTGCAGTAATTTTTACCTAATAATGAGATTAATCCCTGGTTTTCCAGACCAGGCCAGGTTTAGTTATTCAGCCTCTGTTAGCAGACGAATGCGGTCCAGTTTTATTTTATTTTGTTTATTACTTTATTTTTATTTATTTTACTTACAGTGTCATCCACTCATGCACCTTTGATGCCAAATTCGATTTGATCAAATATATGTTAATGTAATTAGCTTAATGTTCACATCCACGCCATGCTCTCTCGAGCATAATCAATATATATGTGCATCTGTGTAACATTTTGAAAGACATTTTACTGAAGACAAATTATTATTTTGAAAGTTGCTTGTCACGTATCGCTTTAAATGTAATGTGATTTGGCAATTTCCTAAGTGCGTTATAGTCTGTGGCAAATATTCATGATATCTTTTTTTATTCCGATGAAATATCGATGACAAGTATTCATGTCCAATATAAGCCTTGTTAATTTATATTTTGCGGTTGCGTCAGCTATTTTATCATAATTTCGTATTGCAAATACAAGTATAACAAAACTGTATTAAAACTTTGTATTTGAACTGCTAAATGAATTGTGTGGCCTTGATTTTTTAAAATTGGAAATTAAATATTCAGAGCATTATTTAAAGAATATCAATCGAGGAAGTTTTTTACACAAGTTATTCCAAATAAATTTTATATCCTTCAACTTTACAATATACCTCAGTCTGATTCAAGTTATAACTTTTGAGTTATTAATGACTAAAAGTGTACAAGCACGTACGAACTTTCTACTTATTCTTGTCTTTCATTGTGAATATTAGGCCTACTATTTATTAACCCTTTCAAGACAATTTTGTAGTTTGGCTCAACAACTTTTGATTCAGAGCTCTGAAAATATACCAGATGAATGAGTAGAAAGAGCAAAATATTCTGCACACACTATGTCCATTTTTGTTGTATGACCATATTGCGTTTGATGCCATGAATTTAAAAAACGAGATCAAGCTTTAAAATTCTTAAATTGGCAACACATTGAGAGGTTCAAAATCACTGGGTTTTATCAAAATTCAACCTTTCGACAAAATTCCTAATCATGTGTATTGTTTTCAAAGACATTACACCTTATTTGTAGCATTAAAAGAAATTTATTATTGTTGCCAATTTGAAGAATAATGATCAATTTAGCGCTTAAATGATTCCTGTCTTGAAAGGGTTAAACTGCCTGCAAGACTCCGGAGAAACCGATATTTCCATTCGATTTTACAAGACATGCAGATAAACTATCATTGAACTGGGAGGGCGGGAAAGCCCAGGGGGGATTAGGGAGATGTACATTGAAATTATTATAAGAAATATCAACAGTAAAATTGCATTTTCATACTTTAGGAATACCACTGTGTTCATTCAAACAACCAATTATTTGAGAAGTTATAAATGGAAAAATAATATTTCCCCAAGCTTTTATCCTTAAATCATTATCAAGTTGCTGGTAATATATGACGTATATTCTTGCCTTGAACTTAAAGCTGAAGATAATTCACAAGACGCTATATGAATTTGTATTGTTAGTTTGTGTAATTAATTTGAGCAATTTCAAGGATTGCTAATGAAGTCACTATTATGTATGCTCGCTTCGCAGGATCACGGATTTCAATATTTTTTGTAAACGTGCGGTTAAAGGTTTGACAAGGAAGCAGAGGAAACATTCCAACATCAAAACGGATGAAACTAGTGGCATAATTTCAACGAGAAAGTAGATAATGGCAAATGTCCAAACTATATAAAATGAAAATTGCTTGTTTGGTTATTAAGTAAGTGTGTATAAAAGTGAAACAAAATGTCATTCACACACGGATGCATATTGCAAAAAGAACATCATGATAAAACAAACTATTGTGAAGGCACTTGTCATGAAGGAAACAAATAGTTCATATCTGTTATACATATCAAATAAAAACGTATTTGCCATGAAATTCAACAAGACATTTTCTGATGATATTCACAAGTATTTACAGCTGTACCATAAATTAAAGATTGAAGAAAAGAACACGGGCATAAGTTTTGTATTTTCTATAAAATACATGTACTATCTAAAGAATGATCTAAAAATGGTAATCAAATGATATTAATATCGTTAATATTTTCAATAAATGAAAATTACTGACATAGATTATAAGGTAAAACGAAATGAAGCTGTCATAAAATCACCCCTGTTTTAAATGTTCATAACACAATCGTGTTCTTACAGTCCTACGGCATTCATTGGATTCTGAAACTAAAAACATTTAGTGTACATGATGTACACTGTAAAAAAAAAGTACTGTAAAATTACAGAAATCTGATGTCAGTCGCCAGAAGTTAGCTGTAAAAATACATGCTGTATGTAATTTTAGCATACATTTCAGATCTGTAATTCAGATAACCAGTGTTGTAGTGGTAAATATTTTTTTGGGTATACTCCCTTATACTGATGACTCAAAGCTCAGAGCACCAAGCTAACGACGAGGCGATGCACCGTGCTGTGGTAGTGATTCACAAACACAATAACCCCCCCCCCCCCCCCCCCCCGTGACCTGACAAGAAAACACACACACACACACACTCACCCTCACACAGTCTTGTATTGCTTTACTTCCGAGGACAAGTATTGTTCCTCTATTGTTCCTCCGTCCTCGGACAGTCGACGGAATTGTTCGACGTTCGAGGACTATTGTCCGGCTTCCGAGGACCATTGTTCTCATGATTTTTTTTTGTTCTCTGTCCGAAAATTTCCTCGGACATACGGCTAAACACACCCACACATCCTCACACACACACACACAAATCATCTGTCACAATATCATCTCAAAATGTTAAAATTAAGTTTTGCAAAAAGCATCAACATTGAAACATAAGGGAGTTATATTTTCAGACCAAAAAACATCAAGTCATTTTTTCAGACCAACCCTTGCATAAGCCCTATAGATCTACATGTCTAAATCACCAAGACACAAATAATCCAAGACGATTCAAGCCGTTGTCATAATAATTTTTATTTCTAGTTTATGCAACACTCATTTACATGTAATTGCTGATACAGATTTTTATGCGACACGTTGTCATAGATCTCCAAATGGTACTGCAACTAACCATATATAGTTATTTCATACATCTTGTTGTGTAGTTTGAAATAAATTGTTCTTCAAGAAACTTACCCACTGTTAATAACACTCACTGTTTTACTTTTGTATGTGTAATTTTCAGGATTTTTCAATAGGGGGGCCACAGGGGTGTCGATCCGTGTTCATGATCGGGGGGGGGGGGGGGGGTTGACCGGCAAGGGAGTGAAGCCAATGGCGTATCTAGGGATTAAGTCCCCCCCCCCCCCCCCCCCGAGTGGCCAAACCTATCTATGTCATCGAGGGAGCAAAGCGACCGAGCGGCAAATTTTTCAATTTTAAACCCTAAAAAAAAACGCAATTTCTTGTGCATTTTCCCAGGAAATTTTGCAATTGAGCGGTAGAGAAGCTCGAATTTTATGCATTGATAAGCGGTTTTCTATTCACTCACTTCTACAATCGGGAGCAAAACTAACGAAAACCCTGAAAGGCTTGAGAAAGAGTCGAGAAATTCAGCAAGGGTACCTGTCACCTCCAAACGTCTTGTTTGTTAAAGAGGCAATGTACAAGTGCACAAAATCTTTACGCATTTCATTTTGTTGCGAGCTTGAGCAAAATATTCATGAAGATACATACCCAATGCTAGTAACATTTTTTTATGCGCAAACAGTGCAGTTTTGGTAATTAAACACAACGAACTGTTTAACAATTAACTACAACTGAGTTGTGCTTTTTGAGACCTGAATTCGTTTTAGAAGTGCCAAGATGAGTATAGATTTGAAGTTCATACAATGTAACATTCACATTGCCCTGATTATACACGCACATCCAAAAGTATTTGGATATTTTACTGAGGAAAACTGCAGAGAAACAACATATGAACACAATATATTTGTTTAGAATTGTTCTTTGAAATAAATCCCTCAAAAATTTCTGCAATTCTAAATGCTTATGCAACAAAAATATATGCATAGGGATGTTGCACCCACAAAACGCCCACAAATGTAACAACACTTTACCCACAAATGTAATAATCAAAGTAGTACATGCCTTTAATTACCATAGTCTTAGAGCATATCAATTACGCACCTCAATTTTCCTCAAACTTCAAAGGCTGAAATTCCTTAGTTCGTCCTGGGACCTGGGACCTGGCAGGATATGGATCGGATATACGTAAAAAATAATACGCAGTCATACTGCAATGCGTACTTTTGATTTGTCAAAAGTTTGTTGAGTATATGCATCGCCAACACAAATTAATTCTGTGGAACACAACTCACAGAGTATGAATTTCTCCGATTTTTCATAAATTTCATACAATTCTTCTCTTTTTTCCCCTATATATAGTATATATTTTTAAAATTTTAAAACCGGATAATTTTTTTAAAGTATACGCGCGTATACCCGAAAAAGTCCAATTTCTTTTTTACGTATACGGCGTATACAAGCGTATACGCTCCACTACACCACTGCAGATAACAGGTTCTTATGTAATCCGATTACACATTAAAACCTGGTTACAGAGAGTTAGCCAGTAGACTTCCATCTGAACAACACCTCTGCTGTGCTGTCTCTGCTCTGTTTAATTTTTTTAATTTCCCCCGTAAAAATACAAATATTTTTTTCCCCTGTAAAACTACAAATATTTTTTACAGTGTAGACATAAAATATATCTATTAATATAATAAACTAAGGATTTGGGGCTCCTTTTTTGGTTCAAATAGGCTCCTTCCCTGGCCATTATTTGGGAATAATGGGAATGGTTAGTAACATTTATGTGAAATTCAAATAATTACTAAGATGTATGTAAATTATAAAATAATATCCATCATCGAATATAAAAGTAAGTTTCATGATATCTTCAATTTAGAAATTGACAAAACATCAAAGGTGTAAAAGTTATTTTCGGAAAGCATCTTTAAATCAAATTTTAAATCTATAACATCCATTATAGAAGTAAGCGATTAATTAGGAAGGAATGAGGAAAATGCCTCCAGAAGTTCTGGATGATGATATTTTCGGCAATACCATTATTATTAAAGAAGGGGTGTGTATATTAGTAAAAGGTTATAAATTGTTGATCCTCGGTTATCTCTATAAGAAATATAAAACTGTAAACATTTTACAAGCAATGTAATACATGATATACAGTGTAATTAGTAATAGTTGCATGAATATATATAATTGTAGGTAATAATTACAGATTAATTAATAATTCACCCCTATGTGGTAGCTAAAATGGAAGAGTCCACCAAAGCTTCCTTAGAATATACTTTTGTTGGGATTTTATACCACACCACTGGTCAGTGATTAATGTACCAGATGTTGGTGAACTCTCAGTGACCCTTCCCTGAGTCTGTGCAATGACTGGGGGGGGGGGGGGGGGGGGTAAAGTGCAATACTAAAAGAGGAATTTGTGTTAACATATTTAAGTTACTGGTATTATAATACTTATGTTTAATAAAACGTCGAATCTCGTTATAATATTTATACCGTAACCATACCGTCATCTATCATGTCTATGTTCTTCAATAGTCTACCCTATTTAGACTATGCCTTTGTCAGCAGAAGATAGTTTAGTGCCACTTGTGGAGACAGTGCTCGTTTCGTCATTGACACCAAATACAGAGTGCAGTCTGAGAGAGGACACGTTCCCACAGAGTTCTTTGAGAGCCTGTCTAAAGTTCGGGTTCCTAGCGGCATAGATGATAGGGTTCGCGCAGGAGTTTACGAAGGCAAGAACTACAAAAGAACGGTAGAGCGGGCTGTTAAAGTGTGAAAAGTCGACGATACCGACGGCGAAAGCGAGGAAGCCAAACTGATCAGGGGTCCAGCAGATGATGAAGATGACGACGACGATGAAAAGCATTTCGATAACTCGACGTCGGGCTCGTAGGAGGCGGTTGTTCGATCTCTGGTTCTGATTCTCCGCGGAGGAAGGCTTCATCTGGGCACGCTTGCGAAGGGTACGGATGGTGACGACATGGGCCAGGATCATCACTGCTACAGGTACCAAGTACTCTGCAATAAAGTAAGAGACACCTGTGAACCTCTGGAAGGAAGGCGTCACGAAGCCAAAGGCACATTTTCCGTTTTCAATGTAGTGGACAAAGAAACTGAGCGTATTTATGAAAAAGGCGATACACCATATACCTACGATTGCGAGTGCCGTTTTCCTAGGGGTAAAGAGACGCTGGAATTTAAAAGGGAACCTCACAGCCATCAGCCGTTCAATAGAAATAGTGGTGAGGGTAAAGATGGAAGCGCAGATGGATGTCCACATGAGGGAATTGGATTGGATGATGCGACAGTAGAGCTGCGCTGCTACTGTGTCTGGAAGCGTCTTCGCACGAGCGTGAGGGATGATGAACACCGACGTCATGAAGTCCGCCAAAGCCAACCCAGCGATCAGGGTATCCGTGGAACAGAGCTTTCTCTTGGCTCGGAGGAGCACCAACATCACCAGGAAGTTTCCGATGATGCCAGCGATGGCTAGGATCATCTGAAGCACCTCCCACCATTGCCAAGTGATGGAGATCCAAGACCAGACGACTGGCATCCCTGCGTCTGTCGAGTTGATATCAGTCACGTTTTCGCTCAGGTTCCCGCCAAATGTTGAGAGACGCAACGGGGATGTGTAAAAGTCGGAAGACACTGGAGGGGGTGTCATCATGGTTATAGCTTCCATTATTGCAGAAACTCTTTCGTTTCCTTACTCGTCTTACTTCGGAATCTTGATCAAAAAAGGAAAAGAAAAGGAAAAGGCACCTACGTCAGTCACATGTAATTCATTATTGGCATACGTAGGCCTACGACACTCATTTTGCGTTTTCCCAATCACTCAAAAACAATTGAAGAGAGTTAATCAGTTGTCTCACGATGTGCAAACGTAAACGTAGGAAGTCTGACGTTTCGGCTGCTATATACTGCTAGCCTTAGTCATAGACAATGAGCCGAGATCACACTGAGCGGGTCTTAAATAGCGGCTATTCAGCGCGTGCTACCCGGTTAGAACCGGCCAAAGATAGAGCGCGCCCCGCCGACACGGCAGGGAACAAAACCGCGCCCGGTGATTGGTCAACGTCAGCGACCAATCACAGCGCGAGTGGTCCGAACGTACATCCGGCCGCTCCGGGCGGCTCCCGCCGCTATTTAAGACCCGCTCAGCGTGATCTCGGCTCATTGTCTATGTCCTCGTTTTGACTTGCAACACGATTGTTTCATTTCCCATTTCCGCAGCATTTTGATTAATAAACGTGATTATGTTTGTGTAAATTGTCCATTGTTCATAGCAGAATAAAGTGAAACCATTTGTTACGTTTTCGCGGTTTGTTTTGTTTCGAGTATAACTAACATGTGATTAGGAACATTGGTACATGTTTGTTTCGGTCCTGTCAAAAGCTCTTTTTAACGAGTTTTGGAGAGTAATATCATTATGATTGAATAAGAACAGTAACACTAAGCACTTTGTCGATATCTCAGATCCGATTGCACTCAAATAACATTAATAGGGATAACGGCATTGACATCCCTAACGAATGGTTATCTGCTATTCAGCGCCACGCAGCTAACCGGTTAGAACCGGCCAAGGATAGCGCGCCCCCCGCCGACACGGCAGGGAACAACGCCGCGCCCGGTGATTGGTCAACGGCAGCGACCAATCACAGCGCGAGTGGTCCGAGTGTACATCCGGCAAGGAACAACGCCGCGCCCGGTGATTGGTCAACGGCAGCGACCAATCACAGCGCAAGTGGTCCGAGCGTACATCCGGCCGCTCCGGGCGGCTACCGCCGCTATTTAAGACCCGCTCAGCCTGATCTCGGCTCATTATCTATGACTAAGGCTAGCAGTATATAGCAGCCGAAACGTCAGACTCCCTACGTTTACGTTTGCACATCGTGAGACAACTGATTAACTCTCTTCAATTATTGATCAAAATAATTCTATTCTTAGTAAACGAAGAAACTTGACTGGGGAGGAATTTTTAATTTGTAAACAAATCTTTCGGCATATTACTCCCAGTGTTAAAGATCGTATGCTCGATCTGTAATGAAAAACACAAGTCAGAAAAAATTGGAACCAGCGGGATTCGAACCTGTCATCTACTGCTTGCGGGGCAGCGATTTAACCACCAGGCTATTCTGGTTCACGGCCAAGTCACGACGAACTAGAATCAAATACCCAAGATCCTCTTCTTTCTGACTCATTAATATTCAAACGGTCCGCCGTGGACAATGGTTAGTAAACGAAGAAGCTTGACTGGGGAGGAATTTTTTAATTTGTAAACAAATCTTTCGGCATATTACTCCCAGTGTTAAAGATCGTATGCTCGATCTGTAATGAAAAACACAAGTCAGAAAAAATTGGAACGAGCGGGATTCGAACCTGTCATCTACTGCTTGCCGGGCAGCGACTTAACCACCAGGCTATTCTGGTTCACGGCCAAGTCACGACGAACTAGAATCAAATACCCAAGATCCTCTTCTTTCTGACTCATTAATATTCAAACGGTCCGCCGTGGACAATGGTTAGTAAACGAAGAAGCTTGACTGGGGAGGAATTTTTAATTTGTAAACAAATCTTTCGGCATATTACTCCCAGTGTTAAAGATCGTATGCTCGATCTGTAATTATATTCTTCAACAGAAATTTGAATAAAGGGAAGGGTGGTCGCATATAGCTTACAGTAACACCCTCTGTGAATTCCTCTGTATTCACCGGGTCCATGTTTCATTGCTCTTTAAAAATTTCTTCTATGAATAAGGTGCACATAGCCGTACGGGCACAATTTCGCCGGGGAGGGGGGGGGGAGGGGTGGGGCTGTAGAGCCCACAAATGTAAAAATCAACCACAAATGTAAAAATAACCACAAATGTAAAAACATTGCACCCGCAAATGTCAAAATAACCACAAATGTCATAACATGTCAACCACAAGTGTAAAAATAACCACAAATGTAATAAAAATCGCCCGCAAATGTAAAAATCGGTTTAACCACAAATGTAAAAAACATTTCGACTACAAAATTTGGTCTAATAATCAGTTTAATCACTTCGTCTAATCACCACTTCATCTCTAGCCAATTCGTCTGAAACCCATTTGGTCTAATACACATTTGGTCTAAACCCATTTGGTCAAAACACCACTTGGTCTAATAATCAGTTCGTCTAATGTTCACTTGGTCCAATATCTATTTCGGCTAAAACCAGTTGGTCTAATAACCAAATGGTCTAATCATCATTTCGTCTGATAGCCATTTTGTCTAAACCCAGTTGGTCTAACACTCACATCGTCTAATCATCACTTCGTCTAATTTTTTTTCTAATCATGTAGAAATTAATTAAGAATTAAACATAAATGTTTTTACATGATTTTTAAAAGAATCAAATGTTATGCAGTTGTTGATGTCTTCAGGAAGGCTATTCCATAATTTAGGACACGCATGGGCAAATGATCTTTCCCCCCAGATCTTGCGACTTTAGGGATCACAAGAGAACTGGAAGTGGATGAGCGCAAAGATCTTGGCTAGAATTAAAGAGGTATTGTATTGGGGAGCAGAACCGTGAACGCAGTGAAAAGTGAGCAACAAAATTTTGAAAATAATGCGATGTTTGACAGGGAGCCTGTGTAGCGACTGCAAAACAGGGGAGATATGAGTACGGTTGGTGGGCAGAGTAACAATGCGAGCCGCAGCATGGAAACGCTCAAGGAGTCGTTGGTGCATTGGTGACGGTATGTTACCCATGACCAAGGCCTTACGCAGAAATTTTTTCCTGGAGGGGGGGGGGGGGGGGGGGGGCAAGATGATCGCTTTCAAAGGAACCCATAACTTGAAGTCTAAAACCCATTTTAAAAAAGTATGACTTGGTGCCCTTCTTCAGGTTGTTCCAGACTCTGTTGTAGAGTCTGCCAAAAGCGCTGTTTGCCTTGGCCAGTCTGTTGTCTACTTCCCTGTCGATCTTGGCATCTGATGTGATGGTGCACCCCAGGTAGGTAAGCTGGTGAACTGCTTTTAACTCAGTCTCGCTAATGGTGATGTGAGGGCGGTACTCCTCCCGGGGTGCAGGCTGGTGGAGGACTTCCGTCTTCTTTAAACTGACCTCGAGTCCAAAGAGCTACGCAGTCGCTGGAAAGCAGGATGTTAGGCGCTGCAGGGCTCTTTCAGTGTGGGCAGCGAGGGCAACGTCGTCGGCAAAGAGAAGGTTACGGATCAGCTGCCTTTGACAGATTGTCATGAAGGCGGTAGCGGATTTACACGGCATCGTCATCGTCAAGGTCTTCTGTGGCCTGCTTGAGCATCATGCTGAAGAAGATACTGAACAGGGTCGGTGCCAGGACGCAACACTGTTTCACGCCGTTGACGATGGGGAAGGGTTCAGAGAGGTAGCTGTTTAACCTGACTTGGCCGCGTTCATCTTCATGAAGTATTATGCTTTTAAATGATATCTTGATGGCATCCATCCATACATGCTTTACAGAGCAGCAGCATTTTGAAAATGACATGTAAAATCTCAGTTGTGTCGGATTTGGGTAAAACCGTGAAAACGTTAGGATCAAATGCGAACATGAACCAAATGTAGCATTACTTTTAAAACCCCATTAGAAGACTGTGTTCATATGTTTCTTTTAATAATTTAGGGTAAGGATAATACCCTCATCATAAAATAAAGCATGGTCAATGTTTTGTCGATGTTGGGGTAAAGAAAAGGCATGTTTTGTATTGAAATTGTACTTGCGATCGAAGACAATTTTTGCATTTTCTGAACTGAAATTAAGTTTCTTTTAAGAACAAAGCCGACAGAAAGGTGATATTTTTCATAAAAGTAAAGTAAGTGGCACTTTCCATTGCCATGTGGAAATACAAGGTGGAAATACAAGGTAGAAAGGACATATAAGGCAGAAAAATTATCAACATTATGGCAATTTCCCACCTCACATGGGGCACTTTTTCAAAGTTTGAGGGATATTTATTGATTTTGGTAATTTTTGGGGCGTATGCCCATGCCACCACTGGAAAATTAGTATTGACCCGTGTTGTATGAATTTCTAATTGAATGCATGCCATCACGCAAGGGAATTTCACGTATCATATCTCTTAAAACTGGTATTTCTATTTATTCATTTTCGCATGTAATACTAACGTCTTCACGGTTTTACCCAAATCCGGCACAACTGAGTTTTTACATGTCATTTTAAAATTTTACCCAAATTTTACCCAACATGAGGGTCCTTATGAGTCCGACCAACTTTTGGGTGAACTTTACCAATTTCATTCTTATTTTTGACCAATGTTGGGTAAATGCATGTAAAAGTTGAGCAAGATTTAACCAACCTATGCCCAAACTTCATTTACCCAGTGGCATTTACCCAACATTTCTAAGAGTGTATAAATTACACAAACGATGAGATGAGGAACTTAGAAGGGAAAAGTATATACAAAGTATATCTTAATTTGTAAACAATTTTTTAGGCATTTTACTCCCAGTGTTAAAGATCGTATGCTCGATCTGTACTGAAAAACACAAGTCAGAAAAAATTGAAACCAGCGGGATTCGAACCTGTCATCTACTGCTTGCCGGGCAGCGACTTAACCACCAGGCTATTCTGGTTCACGGCCAAGTCACGATGAACTGGAATCAAATACCCAATATCCTCTTCTTTCTGACTCATTAATATTCAATCGGTCCGCCGTAGACAATGGTTAGTAAACGAAGAAGCTTGATGGGAGGAATTTTTAATTTGTAAACAAATTAAAAAAATTTTTTTTAGGCATTTTACTCCCAGTGTTAAAGATCGTATGCTCGATCTGTAATGAAAAAAATGTCTAAAAATTTCTTTACAAATTAGAAATTCCTCCCATCATGCTTCTTCGTTTACTAAATTATATCTTTTTAGAAAAGAATGGACAATGATTTTAATATCATGAGTAATTCTATGAATAAAAGGACGTACCTTCTTTCTATACATGATGCTATACGGTACTCTTTTGTCACAATCTCAGTGATATATCCTCAAACCAAGCACCGGAATTTTCATACACAAACAATTATATAAAGAACTTTGAATAGGAAAAAAGTACATTCAAAAAGCAAGATACAGAATTAAGAAGATTACTAAAATGTTTTTGTTATTTCAAACATATTACAAAAGAATGGACAGAATCTTCGTACCAAGCAGGAGAGGAGATGAAAAGGACAACTGGACATTATTTCATAGCAGTTTTGTACAAATATAGAGTAATTTCATTTACGCTTGCATGTCGTTATCTCTCCTTTGCATTAAAAATCTTAACACCTTACATCAGTGATAATATCAACAAAATTCAGTTTTCATTTTGCTCGTGACTTTTATGCTGTTATTATCTTTTTAAAAACACAGATACAAACAAGGACCAAAGCAGTGGCGTAACTAGACCTTGGCTTGTGTGTGTGTGTGTGTGTGTGGGTGTGTGTGTGTGAGTGTGGGGGGGGGGGGACATCTGAGCCAATGGTGATCAAGACAAAATCCTTTTCCAGTTAGGATCGGATGTTCCTTTAAAGGGTAGAACGCACATGGTTTTAGGCCCTCCAAAAAGAAAAAAGATCCTACGAAGTTATTTTTGAAAAATTGACATTTTAGTCATTGTGTGTTGGAGCTAAAAGGAAAGTTGACCGCCGCTACATCACAGTGACCTACCGATTCGGCCAATTTGAAATTCCCATATTTATTGTGATTACAACTTTTAAAAAATTACAACTTTCTTATCGTTTTATTAAATCTGCTTCTCTAATTTTTTCTGCTTTCACACAAATTATTACATAAAGGTTGGATTTCCCTTTAACCGATCTATTCATAATTCGCAATTTGCTTTTGAATTCCTTTTATTTCTTTTCATTGTAGTGTCATTAGCAAAAGCACAATGTGTCGTAGATATTTGGGAGCGAAAGAATATGAATGAGCAAAAATTTTGGCCTCATGAAGTTTTGATTGAAGTGTTTGGACAGGTTTAATTCTTTATCATGAATAAACTATAGATTTATATGTGTGTATGTTATTACTTCGAAACAATTGCTCCATTAATGATTGAAAGAATCTGTCATTATTTGTCCATGGTTGAAAATCTGTCAGGGGGGGGGGAGGGGCAAGAGGGCAATTTGCCTTCAGATACGCTAGTGGACTTACATATTTTGTAGATCCTCACCGACTTCATGTCACACACATGGTTCTCAAGACAAGACGTGATCAGACCATAGTACAGAGTCTAGTTATAGTTCTACTCGTAAACTCTATGGATCAGACTAACTGAATGTTATGTCCAAAATTTTATTTATTTATTTTCCATATTTTACTTTAATTTTCACTTTTCAGTATTTCCCTAAATTTTTCTTTGAATTCCTGGATATTTCTTCAAATTTTCCTTAAATTTCCTTGAACTGTTCAACTTCCTTAATTATTTCCTTGACACTTTCAAAATTCCTTATTTTTCCTGAAAGAAATTTCCTTGAAAATGGAAGCCCCGTGGCGTGTAACATAAAGAGATACAACCAATCTTACGATTGATATCAATCGTAAGTCTGTGGCAAATCATGTACTGAAGAGTTACAATTGAACGTAAGATGCTCAGCTTATGAATAATTCATGAAATTTGCGTTAAAGTTTATGATCAGCTCCTCGACCCCCCCCCCCCCCCCCCCCCCCCCCCCGTCTCTTTAAACTGATCATAAAAAGGGAAACCACGAGTAAACCACTAGTTTTTGGTGTGGTTTTTTTTTTTTACATTTGCGATTGACATGTTTTGACATTTGTGGTTAAGGGTGTTTAAATATTTTAGGGATTTTAATGGTCAGGAAAACCTCACACCATTTTTACATTTGTGGGCTCTACAGGGGCTGACTCGCCCGAATATCAACTTTACGGTTTCTAAATAATAATGAAAATTCTTCATAATACACACAGCAAAAAAAAAAAAGGAAAGAAGAAAAAAAAGGTCGCACTATTTATTGTTTTCATATAACCGTCAATAAAGTTAATGAAATATATATCAAATTGAAGATAAATTAATACTCTATCACCATAAATTGGATAAGTGGATAATATCAATAGGGGACATGGTCTGAGTCTAGCAATAAAGACATTTATTTACACATTTTCTTGCACAGGATTGTATATGAACTTTTTGAACTTTCACGCTGGGATGGGCACATTCATTTAACCGTTAGCAGGTCTGATTAAGAATATTGCAAAATTAGAGCAAGTAGCCAGGCATTCAAATGTTGAAAAATTACAACAATGAAAATTATGAGGAACACTTGAATCTGTGGTTGTGCTTGTCAAAACCATGCAATCCTTAGACTACTGTTGACATTCAGAGCTCAATCCTCCTCATTGTTTCTATTTTTTTTCTTTGTTGAACAACAATCTTACAGATGCACATGTTCATTAACGTTTGAATGGCTACTTGCTCCATTTTTGCGATTTTCGTAATCAGGACTAGCGGTTTAATGAATGTGCCCATCCAACCGTGAAGTTCAAAACTTGATCTTAATATCTTGAATCTATAATGATATAATAATACATCATGATATTTATTTTATTGATACAATTATAGATATGATGGATTATGATATCTATAATTGTATCCATAAAATCCTGTGCAAGAAAATATGTTAATAAATGTCTTTATTGCTATATTTAGGCCATGTCACCTACCAATATTATCCACTCAATTAACCACAACACCTCACACAACGTGGAAACCATTATCGAGGTAGAGTAAGTTGTTCAACTTGTCAGCATCATAATTAAATAAGAGAAATATATAGAAAACATTCAAAGCACAAGCTAAGAAACTTACCTCCGATATAATGCAGGCACACGAGAACTAATTCTAAATGATTTTTCGAAAACAACTCCCTTTCAAATGAATGATCAGCTCAACTTTTTTTCGCTAAATATACTAGGTGTCCAACCGCAGGTGGAGAATACTGGTGTGTCGGATACAGGAAAAACTTCCCTCATTTCCTTGACTGCAGCAAGTATAATATATACTTATTGTAACCACTCTTCCTCCTTCATTAAATGACACACAGTACTTCGTGCCGGGTCCAGGTTTCTTAAACAAGGGGGGTAGGAGGGGGTGCATAAATATGTGTCGAAATCTCTGAAAAGCAAATATAAAAATCAAAATAAGAAATAAAAGGTGAAAATTAAAGTAGGGTATCACATTTTCTGAGCCATAATGAGGTCTCAAAACCTATGACAAGCAAGAAACAAACATCACCCCCATAAGTCTTCAAATTTGAGTGTCCCAGAGTACCTTCTTACCGGGGCACACTTTTGTAGGACATGTAGGCAGATTTTAACTGGGCACTGCTATGTTATTGTTTATTATTTTTATTTTGTAGCATTCTTTACTGGATTCATCCAGTACAAATGAAAATCATACAACTTCATTTTTAGTTGATGTACATAACACAAATTATCAGAATGTATAGAAAATTATACAACCTTCAGAAATATATAATATAATTAAATACATAGTACACAGTACATTCAAATTAATCATACTGAATGATTATTATAGCTCATAGCCTTCCCCCACTCTACCCCACCCCCTCCCCCAACAAACAAACAAGAAACGCACAAACGATAAGAACTACTTTCGAAAAATAAACTCAAGGGCAATTTCAAAGGCCTATTGTACTGCCCATAGAAATCAGGTTCGGATTATGTAATACACCATTGTCATGTTCGCACATTTCTAAAGGTGATAGACAGGGCTATTGAAATTGTCTTTGAGTTTATTTTTCGAAAGTAGTTTTTTATCGTGTTAAAAAAAACACACAGAAAAACAGGAAGAAGAAAAGAGAAGAGAGCGGTCAACCATACACAATCGGGAACCAGGCGTACCCCTACACTCCACACCCATTGTATGTTCTCTTTTAATGTTGATGCGTGTTACATTCAAATGTTCCCATTTTTTTAAGGACGTGTCATTATAATAACTAGCAGAAATTACCCGTGGCACCATGGGGAGGGGGGGGGGGGGGAGGGGGGGGGGGGTGGTGGTCTTCTCCTATGTAGAGCCCAAGTACCCATTCATATCTGAACAATATTATTGATTCATAGCAGACTTCTCTTTATTAAAATACAGATAGGAGGTTTAATTTAATTAGCATTAGGGGTTGCTGGGGGAAGAACTTGATCTGAATATCATTCTGGAGTGAAATCAAAATTTAACTATAGAATGAAGAAAAAATGTATTGTAAACACGGTGTATTTATTAAGCAGCCAAGAGGCAATCATTACATGTATTAAGTCGAAAATAAATACCCTACAATGTACAATGGATTGCATTTTGTTTGTAGTTCTCCAATTAAAGGCTGCTCAATCATATAGTGGCATGTTGAAAGAAGCGAGAGAGAGAGAGAGAGAGAGAGAGAGAGAGAGAAGGAGGGGGGGGGGGGGGTAGCTGCTATGATGAAAAGTGATAAGATTTGTAGGGCTTCCACTGGCATGTTTAGGTTTCTGATATATTTTGCCCTGGTAGGTTAAGTAGTTATGCATTAAAGGAATTGATAGAAATCTTAGAACATACACTGAAAATGTATATCTTATGGAACTCGTGCATCTTGAACGTTATATGGGCATCTTCACTTATTAGAATACAATATTCAGTTTCCATTCAAATAAATAACAATATTGACAGGTGTATGTTAGATCAGTGGCGAATTTAGTGGGGGGGGGGGCACATCCGGCCCGTGCGCCCCCCCCCCTTGGAAGGAGAGTAGCATTGTACCCCCCCCCCCCCCTTTAGAACGAAAACTTTTTTATCTTTCTTTTTCTTTTTCTTTTCTTGTCAGAGAATTATGGAGGGGAAACTGTGGACCCCCATACCCCACCCCTCCCCCCCACCCCAGTCGACATCGAAGCCGAAATAGAGCCGTTCCCGACGTCCGATGTGAAATTCAGGTGCTAGTTTTCAAGATTAACCATTATGTATAGCCATGAAGCTACAGCTTCATGGTATAAACATGCCATGTACATGATTGTATTTACTGGACGACGTGGACGGAAACACACTGACTGAAGGCCGAGTGTGTACTAGTCCACTGCCTGATCGGTCTGACGATAATAGCCGATGAAGCTACATTATATGACATCAGCCGATAGTTTTTATTTTTTAAGTTAAACCTGTGGAAATGGAGGGATCCACTGAAAAGCAGTGTTTGTAGAATGTGGGTCCCTCGAAATAATGGCGAACATAATTTTTGAAACGTGTAAATATATTGGCTAGGAAAATTATAAATATACATAGATTACCAAAAAGTGGCAGAATAATAATACAATTATAAATCCATATAGTGTGAAAACGTATTACGACACGTATATAGTATGGTGAACATAATACAAAATATATAATACAACAGAAAATAAAGCATGGGGAGAGAGAAATACAAGGATAGAAAATGTTGCTGCATATGTGAAGTGTAAAGAAAAAGTGAGGAGATGTGGAGAGGAAAAGAGAGAGAGAGAGAGAGAGAGCACGATGTGCATACTACAGGGGTAGTGACCATATTTATAGTAAGTTACATAATATATAGTGTAAAGAACGACGTGATGCGAAGGATAAATGTATTTAAAAAGGCAAGACATGATTTGACAATGCACTGATATTAATTTGTATTTGTAAGGAAGAATAAGAAACCCTGTCTTTTTCTTCAACCCATTATTACCCCGGTCACTGGATTTAACCAGTATTTTAACATATTTTAGCAAAAAATAATCTGCATAACACTTTCCATTTAATTGAGTATACTTTACAAAAGAGATGAATAGGATTAAAACACAAGATTAAAAAAAAAAACATTTGACTATGCAAAAGCCTACAAAGCAGCCCCCCCCCCCCGACCCGAAAATTTTGAAACTACCGGTATTGCGGAAACCGTCACCCCCCTTTTCATGAATACCTTGTGACACCTGACATCAGCAAAGGTTGATGGATCATGAATATTTATGATCTCATGATCGCACAGTTATTGATGTATTATAATTTACGTAAAACTTAAACTATGGTTGGTCTTTTTAATACCACATTATACAGATGCATTAAAAAGAATTAAACTCCTGGGCCCCGTTTCATGATACCTCTTATCAATAACAAGTTATAATAACTGTTATTAGCTACTAAAATCATTGAATCTGATTGGCTGAGAGCAAACTTGCCATAAAATGGGGTAGTTGTTATTGATAACAAGTTTTATGAAACAAGTATTTGTTTACATGCTGGATGAAATTAAGATTGCAATCCAGAATTTGGATGTAGCTTTAATTTATGACACTGATATGACATGAAGTTTCCCCAACTCTCCCCAACTCTGACAGATATAGGAAAATAGAAGGAAACTACACGGGATATCCTGGTTGAAAAACAAGCAGTGTATTCACAAATGAAGGTTTCGGTAACACCATGCGATAGCCTCAGTGAACAGGCTGTTGATCAATTCTTCGTCAAAAGAACCCACTAATGGGGCATTTAGAGGAGTAAGCAAAAGTAAAGGAAATGGAAATACTGAAGAAAAGTAGTATTTCGTCACGTAACTGCTGTGTATTTATGGGTATAGCGTCATTGTAAATGGGTTTTCCTAATCCAGTTGCACATTATTTACTAGAAAAGTTTCGAACTTTCCCATATAGAGTATAGCTTTTCATTTTATTAGATAGAGTAATTACTATTAATTGACATAGCACCTTAATTTCATATTTACTTGTTTTTCAAGAACAAATACATCAATATCATGTATTCTATTTGCTCAAAATATATATAAAACATTCCAGATATTTGAATTAAGAGCATTACTATCTGGCGAAGATTGGAATGATTTAAATTCAATTCAATAAGCCAGTTCGGGGTTAGCGCATGGTACAAATGACCCCAAATATCCACAGATATTTTAGACATGGAGGGTCCCTTTATGTGCACTTCAGAAAAATAACTCTGGGAGTGATAGAGGTGCCTCATGAATAGCTTTTGTTTCCCCTTTAAAAAGAATTTTCAATTCAATTCAATTTTATTTTCATTTCCAACAGAAAGGTACATATCAAAGTGCATTTTAACAAAATAACACGATAACCAGTAATTATGACAATTGAATGAATGGAAAATAACAGTATTATAATTAAGAGGAAAAAAAAAAAAAAAAATACTTCCACCTGGATATCATGGAATGCACCATTAGTGCATAATTGAATAATGATTACATGACATTCATGAGCACATATCGAATATTAGTGTCAGTGGGTTTTAGAATTTGGTACAGATGACCTTTATCTGCTCATGCTCAGATTGCATCTCCGTGGCTTATTCATTTATTTCACATTTGCATAAAAAGCAAGACAAAATATAAATACATAAATACATAGGTTGAGTATACAGGCATAAAATACAAAGAATACAAATGTGCGGGATTTGCAAAGGCCATAGGCCTATCAAAGGCTAATCCAAAACCAAAAAGACATACATATAAGACAATACAAACAAAAGTCAAGACAAAACAGATTAAAACTAGAAAGGCCGTCAAAGGGGGCAGACCCACGCCTTAGCGGCGCTACAGATCGAGTAGTCGCATTCTTTCCCTATTCGATTCTTTCCTGTCACTATATTTTATATTTTATATATTTCTCTTTTTTTATCGCAATAAAGTCTTCCAGATTTGGCATAATCCACTATTTAATACATGCATGTAAAATATTGTGGTTACTTATTGTTATTATTATGTAATTTGGCAAAATGATACTGCATGTGAATATACATGTTTGTGTATTTTACCTTGATTATTGTGAAAAATGTTATTTTTAAAAAGGAAGTAATAAAATATTCTTAAAAACAAAAAAAAACTATCCGAAATGAAGGTCCTATAACCGATCATCACCAAAAATCTAATCGATTCTTTTCCTAATCGATTCTTTCCAGTCACTATCCGAACTGAAGTTTGGGTCAAAACTTCAAGGTCACACAGAATTTTTTTTGTATTCAGTAGTTTTTATTTCTCAAGAACTTCAATTTCAACAAAATGAAATACATATATAAAACTTCAATTTTTCAACAAAATGATATACATATAAAACTTCAATTTTCCAACAAATGAAATACATATAAAACTTCAGTTTTTCAACAAAATGAAATACATATATAAAACTTCAATTTTCCAACAAAATGATATACATATAAAACTTCAATTTTTCAACAAAATGATATACATATAAAACTTCAATTTTCAACAAAATGAAATGCATATTAAACTTCAATTTTTCAACAAAATGAAATACATATATAAAACTTCAATTTTCCAACAAAATGAAATACATATAAAACTTCAATTTTTCAACAAAATGAAATACATATAAAAATTCAATATTTCATAAACAAATTTACAAATACAATGCCACCTCATATTATATATGTATATTTTTACAAACATGTCCTCTCAAACATATTATACTTTTCAATTGTCATCTATCAATATAGAAAAACTAATTAAAAAAGACAAATCTTTCCAGAATATACAAAACAGAATATACAAATTGAAGCCCTGAGTAATCCTTTTATTAAAACTCCCCACTTCACCCTCGACTCCCACCCCCTCAGTTCCCTCCTCTTTAACCACCGGACAAACAAGGTCCTTCATCCCCAACCCCAACCTTCTCCCCTCCCCTTCCCCCTTTCCTCCTCCCCACCCGTCCCTTGAAGTTCTACCTGTGTGGGGATGAAAAGCATGAAATTTTACTGACTATCCTACTCCATTATAGAAAGTATAAAATAACTGAAAGTGAAAAGTTTTAACATAAAGGTTCAACCTTTGTACTTTGCTCCATATCAAGCTCTCCATCTAGCTCTCCCCCAAATTTTCCCAATTTTCCCATTTTCTTAAATGTAAGGGATATTTATTTCTTCCTACTGCCAATTTTCTTTCCTCTCTTTCTTCTTCTCTAAACGTGCATTTTATTTTATCTATATTTATTTCTGACGTTTTTTCTCTTCCCCTAAATACCAAGTATTTTACTAGAATTATAAAATGATTAACCAATTGTTCTTTTCCTTGTTCCCGTAATTTTATCCCAAATAATATTTCTTTCCAACTTAAATTAGTCAGAGATATGAAGTTAAAAATATTATTACAGTTTATCCATATTAATCTCACTCTTTCGCATTCAAAAAATAAATGACGGTAAGTCTCCTCTTCTTTTTTACAGAAGCTACATAAATTTGAATCAACCATTCCGAATAAATGTAAATGTTGATTTGTGTAAATAATACCGTGCAACAATTTGAATTGGAACTCCCTAAGTCGGCTATTGAGTGTACACTGTCTTGGTCTTTTAAAAAGGATTTCTATATCTTTATCTGCAAGTCCATAATTACATCTTATTCTTGTGAAAACACTGGGAGCGGCCGAATTCTTGGAGAGAAATTCCCTATAGATTTGTTTTGAATTAATATTAGCTATTGATACATTTTTTTTACCGATTAGAAAAGCAATATTTGCAGGGGTAAACCGATCATCACCAAAATCTAATCGATTCTTTCCTGTCACTATCCGAACATTCCCTGAAAATTTGGTGCAAATCCGTTCACCCGTTCTCTAGTTATCTTGTACACAAAAAAAAAACAAACTAACAAACATACGGAGCGCTTTACATAACCCTGCCGATTTTATCGGCGTGGGTAAAAAAGATTTTACAACATCGAACGAGTCGGTATTTGTAGGTCTATTATTTCAGTTCCACAATACCATGATAATATCACGGTATTATCATATTATGGTCATTGTCGTGTGTATGCTGAGGGAGAGCAAAGAATTCGTTGAAAAGAATTAATATTTCGTTGCAGTTTTGGCCCCAAGTTTTTCCAAAACAAAGGAACTTTTCAAAATTAACCAAACAATTATCATCCTTGTCGGCATTGAAGAATTGAATAGTAAATAAAATACACATTTAGTTACTTTATAAGCAGCAGACCAAGGAAAGGAGTAGGAGGTCAATCAAGTACTCATCGGCCTTGAATTTCCCAAATTGACCGAAGTGTGCCTCTCGCCATAAAATGTAACTTTTTAGTGTGAAAATACCACCTTCCTGATGTTCGTGCCCGATATGCGCCATGTTATTCCACACACTATTGCATTGATATTTGAGTATTATCGGCAGATTTGTGTAGCAGGAAAAAAAACCTCAATCCTGTCAACTATCTGTTATATTTTCTTACAATATTGAAATGGCTTAGCATGGTAGTATCGAATTTTGGATGAAATAAAATAATTGATTATTCCATCTTCATCGGGGAGGGGCACTCCCGCCCCTCCCGCCATCTTCGTTTGAATTGCTTATTTCCTCTTCAAGGAGTTTTCAACATTTTCAGGGAACAACATGAAGTGCATTATTTTGTACATTTAAAAAAAGAAAATAGAAAGAGAGAGAGAGAGAGAGAGAGAGAGAGAGGGGGGGGGGGACTATGACTATGAAAAGGGACTATGAGATAGAGAGTGTCAGGTGTACCGAAAATCAGAGGCTGATCCTTGTCTCTGTTGAAAATAATGTATAAATGCTACCAATAGATGGCGGAAGACCGTTCCGTTGAGAGCGCAGTTCAGCTACAAACTTTAATACTTTGGGGAAATGAAATACACTTTTCATTTCCTAATATTATTATCTAAAATTAATACTATTGCTCTATTATTTATTTCATCCTTCACTAACGGCATTTAAATTGTCATATTTTATTTGAATTACACCTTTTCAAACAAAATTCGGGGGGGGGGGGCTGGCACTAGAAATTTGTGAGTGTCATAATCCCTAAATAGGTATTGTATCCGTTGAAGCTGAAAAAATATTGTGCATCCAAGCTTACTTTCTACGCTTATAATTTATTACAGTATTTAATAAGCATAGGACTACTCACAAAATAATGATGTAATTAAGAAAAGAGAGAAATAAAACTAATATTTAAAGGCAAATCAAAGTATAGTCCAGCCCAGATGTTTTCCTACATCAACACTAAAGAAGGGAGAAACATCGTTGTTGTTCTTGTTGTTTTTAAATTCTCAATTCGAAAGAAATGAAGAGCTGCTCGCCAGGGTACCAAGGGTTAGAGTCGTGCTGATATATCGACATTTCCAGTATAAAAGTATGTACAAAATGCAGGTGCATATTTTGCATAAGAAGTAGAAGTCAAAGAACACTTGAAATTTGACAAAATTATTTATTTTTTTTAATTGTTATTTTGGTGGAGGAGATGGAAACAATGTCATTTAAGACAAATTTGATGAAGACTTTCGTAATTCTGAAGTACTGTCCCTTATTCCAGTGCCGGTGTGGATATACGAGTAATCTGATGACGTGTTTTTTATGAAACGGAAAGTGTAAAAGTAATAGAAATACTATTAATCTTATTACAGTCAATGATAATTACGCCTAACAAAGAACAAAGAGTTCACACCATGATGTGGCACACTGAAACGACATGGCCGAACGTGGTGAATCGATGCCTCTCTGTCGAGTAAATGTGTCTACCGCCCTCTCCGATTTCAAAGTAAGTCTCCCTGGACTCTCCTCGAGTCGGCTCCCAGAAGGCACCTCTGTCCTTAATTAGACTTGGAGCACCATCAAAACTTACATCAAGTTGGAAAAAGTAATCATAACAATGTGTTTGATATGTCCATAAAGAGGGGTTTCTATCGAATCGATTCAGATGAGTCCATGTGGAGCGCTGGATTGCCGGGTCCCAGTTGAATTTTACGGAGACATTTTATTTCCTGAGAACAGAACCCCCAAAATGCCGACCAGGCGACAATATTTCGTGCATTTCAGGCAATTTAAAGAAAAAAGAAACAATAGCAACACAAAAACAACAAAACAGAACAAACAAAAACAAACGAGCAAAGAAAATTCGAATAAACATTGTGCTTAGAACTTTCAGTAGTTTAAGATAAAATTATGATCTATTTTTTCTCCGTTTCCTTCTCTTTTTTGCCCACTTTCTTTATCCCCCCCTCGTACACTTTCTCAAAAACTTTTTTTTTCTTTTTAAACCACTTTCTTTTATCCCTTCTCTCATCTCGTCTTCCCCTCTTGTAGTTTTCTGTTTCTCTACTACCCCACAGCCACAGAACTCCTAAAGCCTGCCTCACATATCCAACGATCTCCGGCCGAATTTGTAGATCGACAGAAAGTCACCGCAAATCCGCCCGGGAGTCGACCGTATTTTTCGCTTTAAATCTACCCCGGAGCCCTTCGAAAACTGGTGATCAGAAGTCGCCCGGCACCCATCAGTAACAAACGGGAGTCCGGCGAAATAAGGGCGGACGCCGTCCAAGTTTCAGTCGATGATCACTAGTTCTGTCGGTGCCCGACGTCCTATCTAGCGTCCGCCAACGCCTCCGCGCCGCGAAAATATATCGTCTGTTTGGAGCCAGAAGGGCGTTAATTCTAGTTATAGTACGGTATATGAGTATGCAAGGGGTAAAATTCGTGAGGTGACAGGAGGAGCCCGGCCGGTGTCCGTAGAAGCCGCCTGACGCCGAGTATCGTAGGGAGCCCGTGCGGCGGCCACGCAGCTCTGCCGACCTCCGTCCGAATTTTAAAGCCCCCAAATGGTCTAAAATTGTTGGATTGGCGCCCAAATATCGATCAAATGTTTTCAGATGCTCGAGCGATCTCCGGGCGACCTGTGTATGAGCTATGTGACCTTAAAATTCGCCATTGGAAAATTGCTGAATTGGGAGCAGGTTTCGGTGCCCTGCGGACGTCGGCCGACCCCTAAAAATCACATCGGAGCCCGCAGTGATCGAGCAGACACCAGCCGAATTCCGGGCGTATTCCGGGCGAAAATGCCATTTTGAGCTTTTTGGATATGTGACGGCCCCTTATTCTGTTTAAGACGTATCTAGGAGTTCTGTGTACCAACCTCGTTCTCTCTGTTTGTCTGTCTCCCTCTTTCTCTCCCTACCTCCATCCATCCCCCTATCCCTCTTTCTCTGTCTGTTTAGTCTATCTCCCTCTTTCTCTCCCTATCTCTCTTTCTCTGTTTAGTCTGTCTCCCTCTTTCTCTCCCTACCTCCACCCATCCCCCTATCCCTCTTTCTCTGTCTGTTTAGTCTATCTCCCTCTTTCTCTCCCTACCTCCATCCATCCCCCTATCTCTCTTTCTCTGTTTAGTCTGTCTCCCTCTTTCTCTCCCTACCTCCATCCATCCCCCTATCTCTCTTTCTCTGTTTAGTCTGTCTCCCTCTTTCTCTCCCTACCTCCATCCATCCCCCTATCTCTCTTTCTCTGTTTAGTCTGTCTCCCTCTTTCTCTCCCTACCTCCATCCATCCCCTATCTCTCTTTCTCTGTTTAGTATGTCTCCCTCTTTCTCTCCCTACCTCCATCCATCCCCCTATCTCTCTTTCTCTCCCTACCTCCATCCACCCCCTATCTCTCTTTAGTATGTTTCCCTCTTTCTCTCCCTACCTCCATCCATCCTCTATCTCTCTCTGTTTAGTCTATCTCCCTCTTTCTCTACCTCCATCCATCCCCTATCTCTCTGTTTGTCTGTCTCCCTCCCTCCATCCATCCCTATCTCTCTTTCTCTCTCTGTTTAGTCTGTCTCCCTCTTTCTCTCCCTACCTCCATCCATCCCCCTATCTCTCTTTCTATCTCTGTTTAGTCTGTCTCCCTCTATATCTCTTTCTCTCTCTTCTCTTTCTCTTCCTCTCATTTCATTTATTCTTTAGTTTAGCATAGTTTGGTGAAATGAGAATACAACTAAGAAAGAAATACTCTTGTTTTGAGTACAATATAGGTGCATCATAGCTAAATGATTTATTGTTTGTTTGTTTTCCTTCTTCAATTAAACACAATCCAATGGCGTTTCATTGCATACCACTCTACTTCAACCAATCCAGTGAGGAACAATCTTAAGCATAATCAAATATAAACCTTGAAGGTATAATATTCACTATTATATTCTTAACAGTATCAATAATCATTATTCATGGATTAAACAATGGATATATTGCTAAACCGACAATAAGTGTGGCTATTCAAGTGTTGCATAATCTCTCAGAGTATTCCCCAGTTTTCCATCTGTTGCAGAAAAGAATAATCAATGTATTGTTTTCAAACAATACTATGTGTTACTTCATCCTTCCAAAGCATTTTTCCAATTTTTGTACTCACTTGTCTCATAGGAATAGGTTTGCACTGACCTTCTCACAAATTCAAGAACCCAAATATAACTCATAAAATATTTGTAACCCTTCCCAATGTTTCTGTGATGTTTAAGAAGTTGAGGACCGTACCCCTGTTCTGGCACATTGAATACAGTCACAATTTTTTTCTCATGTCATTTCCAAAGGCAAATTGAATGCTTAAATGTCTGTGAAAAGATTATGACATTATTCCAGTAATCATTATTACCAACTTAAGATGTACTTGGTTAGAACTGCAACTCAGTTCTTGGTACAGTGTACATTAGGTTAGAATTGGGTCAAAATTTTGCCTATTTTTTCCAGATTGCAAAATCTAGAGGGGGAAAGCTTGCCCAGATCTACTTGCCCCTGGTCATTGGGCAAGTATACCCATCCGAAATATCCATTGTCTCCCTACTGACAATATGCAAACCCATAACACAGCAAAACAGCACTTCATGATAACTCATAATTGTAAATCAAAAGGTCGAGGGTTCCAATCCCAGCCCGGCACTGACCTCCTTTGGCAAGACATTAGTTCACATTTGCCCCTCTCCACCCAGGTGTAAATGGGTACACGATATGCTACAGCATTACATACTGTACACATGTATTTGGCCGCTCAGCTATGACCGGTGGAATAATTGTTGGAGCACAAGGAGTGTCACGACATGATGGACATGAGCGCTATAGAAGAAGCCACCATCATTATTATTATTATTATTAACTTCCATGATCAATTTGAAACAAGAATGGAAGAGACCACTTTGCGGTTAGCATACTCCCCAGTGATCTCGGAAGAACAGAAGATTTCTTAAGCCGTTGACTGCTGAATTCTCTATTTCCCATAGGCTTTATACAGGGATCACTTGGTTCAAATGGGCAACGGGTTAACATGGAATGGTAACAATTTGACATGATGGGAATAATAAAAATGGTATCCTTTTACTGTAAAAGTGAAATCCATACCAAATATGGAAAGATTTCAACTGAAATAAGGATCCTTTGAGCAAACAATGTAAAAGCGATCTGAAATAACCATGCCAGTTATAAATACCAATCTCCACAATTATACAAGCTTTTTTGTGAACGAAGGAAACAAAACAATGTGATAAGAACAAATATAAAATATGATGCAAATAGTATTACGAATGAATATAATAATATACTATCTCCCTTCCACTTACGAGTATCACGCATAAATAAAAACTTGAGAACACAAAATATACATAGGCATATACAGGAATACTCTAAAAACCGACGTGTATGCACACAAGATAATATACGCATCTGAAATGTATCTCTACAATCGCTTTATAACAAATGATAAAATGAGAGTTACATCTCCATACACAGGTCAGCTTATGGCCTGATTTGTTCACCTCATACTATCAAAAATTTATTTTTGAATTACTGTGCATCTATTCTTTCATCATTCCTGAAAAAAATCTTTTCTATTCCGATTTCTGTCTGAACTATACCCACCTATAGATATTGGTGCTGGTGCATGTACTAACCTGCTACAAAGAAATCTACAGGAATGACTTAGCTATCTCCTTAAAATTCTCTTGTAGCAGATCATGTCTTGCACTGAATATATCAAATAAAGTACACTTTTAATCCCTCTCTATGATAATGTTACTAATACAAGACTGAATTTTAACTTTTGGCAGTGTTTCCCTAAATGTAGGCATATGTACCTCTAATTACATACAGAGCACATCTTACACACATAAATATATAAATCATAATATTCCAACATGGAGCATAGTCACAAAAAAGAAAATGTAGCAGGGAAGAAACAGTATTAAAGACATTAACCTCTAAAACCAAGAAAAGGACAATACTGGAGTTATAATGTATGCAAGATTGCGGAGTGACAACTTAAGGAATGAATCATCGTTTAAAAAAAAGAGAGAACATTACAAGCTTTTGCTTATGGCAATTCCAACTACTCTTAAGGTATGCCAATGTTCTTGTAGCAATAACTGTTTTAAAAAAAGGGTTAATAAGTGTTATTATCAAATTCCATAATGTAGCTAACAAAATTCCCAAATGTAATTGACAGAAGAATTCCAAAATGTAACTTGTAGAATATAAGAAATTAAATGTAAATGACTATATCTTCTTACTGTAATTACTAGATGGAGCAATATTGATTGAACATTTTTTTGACATGTTTTCTTTATAAAGTGTGCATGTGAGTGTGACTGATGAGCATCTTTAATGATGAATAATTGAATCTCAAAATTCCCCTGGCAATCTACCTATGAATACAAACTCCTGACTTTCCAAAACCAAAACAGACAAATAATAGCTAACACTGAGAAGAAGGATTCTTAAAAACTCACAAAACATTGACGTTAGAAAGTACAGTTCAAAGAGAACAATGTCACAAGATAGAATCACATTTCTATTAATTCCCTTTGATCTAAGATTTCCCAACTAAAACACACATACGATGACGTACTATGTCAAATCTTTAGTCAAATTACTGACAGACTCGTCATTTCTTTACAAACACAATATCAACATTAAAAAGTATATTTTTATTACATCATTGCAACTCTCCTAAGCGACATGGACTGATAAAAACAACATTGAAGAACAAGGAAGACATGTTGAATGAGAAGCAGTAGGTAGTAACTCCATGTGTGTTTCAACCTTCTGGTCCTCAAATCAACTTTCCTACAGCATAAGTATGCCTAAACTGTATAACACTACGCTATGAAAATATGATTTACCAGAACATAATTAAAACTTTAAATAACGATCAGAATATCTTAACATATAACTGAAACAGACAAGGAGATTGACAAATAAGTATAAATAAACAATTCAAAATGTAGCATACGCAATAAATGCAGGAATAAAATTAAGAATTTATGCAATTTGAAGTTGAAGTTGACCATTCAACAACCATTGAAGGATGTCCCTACTCCCTCGACATGACATAAGTTTGTTTTTATTCATGTCTTCTTCATTAACAAGGAAGATAATTTCTTGCGGTTAAAAGAAAACATTCCATACTTTTAACTATAGAATACACAAAATAGGCACAGTCATTACCTGATGATACTACATGTATTATCAGTAAGTTTCTTCTGTCTAAATTGATCATGATGAACTTTCCCCTAAATTACAAAGCACAATCACCACTCACTGCCTTACACAGCTAGCTAACTAGCAGCCTATCTACATATTTGGTATGTCATGCAGGAAGCATTCTAGAATTTTCAAGTTTACTCAGTCTACTTCACGATGCATGCAACAATAAAGGCATTTTTTTCTTCTCTCTTTTGCGAAGACGGCTGAGTTTGGTCTGCTTACCAGAGGAATCACAACAAATTGTAAAAAATGCATAGTTATGCTCAATAATTTCTTACATACAGAATACATATAGCACCTTTTAAATTTGTTGCCTGTAATGGAAGTTCTTGACGTTGTTTTAATTTGTACAGAAATATCTCTCAAGAGAGCAGGCTATAATTTCACGAAGGTCTTGAATCAACAAGACCTCATTAATTATTCAAGTACAATTTTGCTTTGGTACTTACAAGTGTTAACTTACTAAGCGTTCAACACTAAACTGAATTCAAATAATTTCTTATAGTATAGATTTACACTTACATTATACTTTGATCATCACACTAAATTCGGAGATGATTATCAATAAAATGATTTTCATATGAACCTCTAAATTACCAAGAATTTAAAACTATTCCCTAAACTGACATGCTCCCATATGATGGTTTTACAGGAAAAAAAATGTACTGAAATCATCAGTGACCGCTAAATAATAACAATAAAAACAATATCTAGAATAAATATGATGAATTGCTTGTGTAACATGTGGCTATCAACAGACAACTTGCCCTGCCTGTTGAGGAACCACTTCCAGACAGAACCTCTTGGGTTCCCGGATGTCTTTGGGTAGGTTTTCTTTGTTTGGGCAAAGGGTCCGCCGCGTACCCATGGGGCTGGACGAGGGTGATCTGCTCCTATCAGAGGCACTGTGTGATTCTGGGTGCAACCTGTTGCAGCTCCTGCACTTCATATCACCAAGGAAAACACTCTCCCCTTGCAGGAGCACTGCGGGAGATTCCTCCAGACTCTCAATGACAACTTGCCTCGATTGTGTGATAAGCAAGGACTCCCGCTTCTCTACTAGTTCATGATCGACGACCTCAAAGCTCTTTGAATACTGAGATGATAGTTTGACCTCTTCGTGAATTTTTGTAAGGTCCACGGTAGTGTCTGTGTGTCCCTCTTTGTTCTCAACATCCATGTGAACGTCCATATCTGATACACTCTCTTCTATAATTATCCCACTCCTGACTGGAGGATCCTGGACCTGCTTGTTTGGACTCTTCACCTCCTTCAGAGAGACGTACTCTACGGAACTGCTCTCCAGGTAGTTGTCATTCTCATCATCCTTCTTCTTCACAACCTCATTGTCCTTCTTGTGGATGACCAGGTTGATGGTGAGCGATGAGACCTCTGTCTTGTTGTCATACTTCTCTTGCTGTGTTACATTCTTGTTGGTGTCGAGCTCCGGTATGACAGGCATGGTGCTGAATTTCCGGATCCATGGGTGATCGAGGCACTCTTTCGCAGTCAGGCGTTTCCTGCAAACGAAACAGAAAAATAAAGACATTCTCAATAAAAGGTAACCACGTGAGACATGACTTCGTGCTTTAATCACGCCTAATGGAATGACTTAACAAAAAATGTAATCAGAAGGCCAAAGGACCTGGTCTATGGGTCATTTTTTCTTATTTCTTACCAATGAATTCACTTGCAATTTCTTTTCTTTTGTGCAATCATAAGCACAAGATTATGGTGGAAATTAGTTGATACACTAAAAGTATGTAAATGAATCTAACCTCTGCGATTTACAAACTGTACTTTCAGATTTTTGAAAAGGAAGGATACATTCTTACATTCATACTAAAAGCTACAAGGATATCAACTCCTATCAATTAGCAAAGCCTTAACACCTCTCCAGCTCTGAACAGACGATACATGGAGCAGAAAAATCCCTATTCTGCTTAGATAAACAGAATCAACTTCCATCTGTGTTGTCTGTTAAACATCTACATTGACTATCATTTCAACTCCAAGATGGTCCATTACTCCTTTTAGCCAATTGACATCAAGCTTCAAGACTTACTCTGCATCGATGACACAAAGACTCTGGATAAAGTCCCTAGCCTCCGGAGAGTGGCAGCTGAAGTCCTCCTCAGCGAACTCCAGGTTGAGCTGGGAGATGTTGAGGAAGGTCTCTTGCTTGGTGTCCCCAGCGAAGGGTGAGATGCCTGTCAGCATGACGTAGGTCAGGACACCAATGCTCCACATGTCGGTGGAGAGTGTGATGGGCTCGTAGTTTAGGATCTCAGGAGCTGTAGGGTAAGACAGAAAGAGAGTAGGTGAAGACACAGACTAAGTCAGGATACTCCACATGGTAGTGAAAATAGTTAAATAGTGTTAAATAGTGTTGAACCAAAGATTGTGGCTTCAAATCCTATCCAGACAGATGACTTAAGCCTGCGTTGTGTGTTAACATGCCCCTCTCCTGTTTCCTAGATTCAGGCTAGGTTATAGTAGAAAATACTCCATAGGACATTAAATGGAGGCCCCGTGTGGAGGAAAGTCACCATCTTTGTACTTAAAGAACCCACTGAACTATTCGTACAAGAGTACGGGGAAACCCAGGTGTGGTGGTACACCAGCACACCCCTAACAGTTATATCGGGAGGAGAAACCCGAGGAATGCAGTCCTTCAGTTCTTTTTTCCCCTCCCATCCACAGGTGACACCAAATATTCAGTAACAATTTTAAATGGAGAGTCAGAAAGCAACTTACCGACATAGTCTGGGGTTCCCTGAATATCTCTGATCTCTTCTCCATTGTTGAGGTAGCGTGCAATGCCGAAGTCTATTAGTTTGATATCACTCACACTGGGTTCTTTGCAAGTCAGAAGTATATTCTGAGGCTGAAAAAAATAAATTTTAAGACAGAATAAAAGAAGGTTTAATAACTTGGTAAAGAAAATTAACTCTGAAGAGGGAAGATTCACTAACAAATGTATATATCGTTTGTTGAGAGCCAGAAGGGTATTAACATGCGATTGGATATGAGTTAAGGTCTTTCAGGCTCAATAGCTTGCCACAATTAGCTTGCCATCAAGCACCATTAGTGTACAATTTGGTACAATATGCAGATGATATAGTAGTTTACAATAACCCCATGAATAGTGGAGATAAAAATATACTATTTCCTTGAAGAAGTTATTCAATAGGTAATTAATCAATAGATAGTTGAACAACATGTAGTTAACTGTTGGGAATTAATAATACATGTATCTGGGTCATTTCACCAGGTTGGGACACATTAGTGTGACATAACAAAGATCACTAAAATTGTGATTTTAGGCTAGTACTTGTATTGTTATTGCATTGAACTGTCTTTAACTTGAAGACAATGCACAATTTAACACATAGAACAAGACATGATACACGTACAAGGCCATTAACTTTTTTCAATTTTTTAAATGTGGAGGCTTCCATAGACATTTTCTGACATAACATTGACACCACATAAATTTCACCTATTGTGTCAAGTGGACTTTAAAACATTTTAACAGAACTATTGTTGTCCAACTTTGTACATTTTACTCTACATGACATGGTGAATGTTTTTGACGTAATTTAAAATTCATAAATGAGGGATATAAGAAATTATGTTTGAACAGACATGTATGACGTAAAATTGACGCCATGAATGTACATGGTCATATTTCACACATCAAGCAGCAAATTCTTTTAATATTTTTGTATTCATGGTGTTCACCAATTTAGTAAAAATGTACTTTGACACCTTTAGCTTAGCTTACATAGATGTTATACAAGAAATTGTCTAAAATGTGTGCATGACGTAACATTGACACGTCTAAAATAACCATAATATTTGTTATTTTTACAACAAAACTATTATTTTGTCACTGTAAATGTTATTTTGCTTTAGAATAGGTCACATGCAATAATTACAAGCCAATTTTGTAACACTTTAAGGTTAGCAAGATATATTTTATACACATTTAAAATTATAGGAAAGTCTGACACCATTGTTACGTCCTACACTTCAATTTTGGATAAGGTGAATTGTGTATTTCAATGTAATAAATGACAGGAAAAATGAATCCACCTGAAAGTTTGGTACTTACAGTGATCTGATTTAAAAGTATGGATAGATTAAACTTAATCATCATACTTTTTCTAGACTTCACCATTTACTAATTTTTCATGTCACAAATTTCTCACTTTTTCCACTATAAATTTGCTGGAAAAATAGGAAATATGAAAAGAAAATCAATTCAAGTGAAATCATATTTAGTATCATTTCAAAGATTTGTGTATGACGTGCAAACTCCATCAAACCAATTGTGAAAAAATATTTAAGACATATGATAAAATTCCAATTAAATTTTGTAAGTATGAAAATTGGAAGTGTGTCCCAACCTGGTGAAATGACCCATCTGCACTCTGAGAATCATTATAACAATACCATAGACGAAACAAATACAACAGGGTTATTCATATTATAGCCATATATATCAAATAAATTTTCCTCCACCAAGAACATTTTGTAAACACAGAAAACCTTCATGACCCCAACCTATATAACAGCCTCAACTGCACTTATGAAATTAAATTCCCTAGTTCAGAGAGGGCAAAATAAACAGTCTCCCTAAACAAACCTAACATTGAACATCATATTCCCGAGCCATCTGTCTTTATTTATAGCTGACAAACATCCGAATGAAAACTGGAAATCATTCTGACTAGAGATAGCACCAACTACATCCCAGCGCACTTCAAAATGTCATGTTGCAAACATTATGCCCCTTGAAGTGCTAGCTGTCTCCTTGTTTGCCAAATGCCATTTTTCAATCTCGCCATGATCTGAAAGTTGATGTTGAAGTCAAGGTCCTTGTGTTCCCTATACGGTGGTTATGTTTTTTTCTTCAAACCTTTCCACTTCATATCCTCCTCTTTTTCTTAACACACTCTCCCCATTATAAACTATTATTACTTCTTCCTCAGTTTATCTGCAACATTATTTCTTCCATCTGTTTTTTTCTCCACTTTCTGCCTCACACACATGAATTCTTGAACACATCTACCCTTCGTTCTCTCCCCCTCGCTCTCTCTCTCTCTCTCTCTCTCTCTCTCTCTTGCTGTGTTTTTTCCCACTCTACATCACTTTAAACATTTCTGTATATCTCTTTTCTTTCAATCTTTTAAATACATCAACACATACAAGCATGACCAACAAACACATTCCCCCAAAAGGGAAAAATAAGCTAAAACATACATGAGTACATTGTTAACAAATGTAACTAATTATATTGTTGTATATTCAATGTGAGAAGATTTCATGTGACTGCTATTTTGTAACAATACAACACAATCTTAATGGAAAGAAATCCCACTGGTATCAGATTATTGCAAAACATCATTTTCGTAACATTAGCCTTTTTCGAGTCTTCAGACAGAGCTAATGGCAACATACCACACATACTTTTCGTACGAGAATTATAATAACAAGCAAATTGCGACACAAATGCGATTATTAGTCCAATCCCCGCTGCAAACCAAAACAAATTTTTCATTGTGATGGATTCTAATGGCCAAAGAGCAACAAAGAACAATCCTTGAATTGGATGAATAGGTAGATATCCTCTTAATGTTCTTTATGTCTTTTTCTTTTATAATTTTCATTAAAAGGTCATTGTAAAATAACATTCCTGATTTGATGCGATATTATAATGTGGCTGGGTCAATTATGCGGCAATACAACCAATTTCTAAAGTATGTGAGCTGTGTGTTGTTCCTTGACAATGGTAATATTAATAGTAGAGAAGTATCCAGTTGTCTCGCGAAGCAGGTGAAACTTGGTAGAGGTCACGACGTTTCGTTGTATGGTAATATTATCAAAAAATTAGGTTTCATGTAACAAAATATGTTTTTTTTAGCCTTACACACTGATTCTATCATCCTACAAGTCGAAAACTAAGCCTTATTCACATGCATGAAGTACCATTATCATGATTCAAAACTGCAAAAATCCAAACCACCGATATTATAGCTAATTAGTCGTGATTTCCAAGTAGACTATACAAATAACAAACTTGAAATCATGTGAGCTATGGACTACGGAAAATACAGATTAAGAAGCATTTGGGTCTCCTTTTAAAAGTCAGACTGCATAAATACACGCCAAGCTGTACCGGGCATTTTGGGATAATCCTGAATTTCCCATTAAAAACGATTAATGTTACAGCAATGGTAAAATGGCAGGACTATTAAAGGATTATTGGGAATTGTGATCAAATTGTACATTCAATAGAATTTGGAGTGTGTATAACTGATGATGCATAGAATTGACCAATCCAATAATGAAGGACTAAACGACAACAATGGATAAAGCAGCTTTAAATTGATCCACATTCCCATGTTGAATTCTGTAAGCTCCACAATTAAAGATTGTGTCTACATAAGAATTGTTTTATACTGTGAGGTTTTGGAAGCATCAACGTGATAAGAAATTGACCCAACCTCGCTGAAAAGCACATGTACTGTGCACAGAAATGATGACTAATTACAATAAGCAGAACATAAATTAAAAGTTACACAAAAAGAAAAGGGAAAAGATGAAGACAAAGAAGGGAAAAAGAAGAAAAGGAGAAGAAATGACACAATATTGACAACAAAAAGAGGAAAAAAATTAAGACAAATATCCACTTCATTATCTTCCCATCCTGACTTCATCCTTTCTTTTGTCCCAGTTTGCCCTTCTTTTGTTCTCTCTAATCCTTCATTAATTAACCCTCAACCCTATGGAGAGACTTCATCATTGAGGATATCTCAATCACCTGACCAAAGAAGACTTAATTAACTTAATAGGGCGGTTGACTGCTTCATTGTCAAAGTAATTGGAACTCATTGGTAGGGGAGCTCATAAGTAGCTCCAGGTCAGTGTAAGTCCATTATTGGTGACAGGGCCAATTTATCCCCGAATTAAGCCGAATTAAGTCTAACTAAGCAGGAACTACTTTAACCCCTAATTAAGGCCAACTTAAGGAAGAATTTCATAACTTGTCTGTAGCGAGGTACTAAAGATATAGAATGGGATGAGCTATTTTGTGCTTTATGTGGAGGGCTAGACTTGGTCAACAGCTCCAGGTCTTACAAATAACATCATACACATGTCACATTTGACCACCTCACTTTTCCATCCCCTTTTTAGTATGGCTGCAAAGCGCCTTCGTCTGTGAATGCATGTAACAGCTCAATCCTGACTGAAATAAATATGAAGCAAATACCAAATCTCAGTCGTTACAATTACAATACATAATGATGGAAAGCAGTTATTGAGAAAAGGTCTGATGTAAGCTATTCCATTTTGGAAGCTGTTCATCAGAGGAGATGGGTCATGAGACAACATGAATTCTCAAAGCTGATCTTTTCAGCGTTGCTGACAAGCAAGTTCATACCTTCAACACAAAGTAGGCCTAAAGGAAGGAATGGCCTAGATAAGGTGTGCTTATGGAATTCCTTCTTTCCTAGGAGACCTAATTCTTCCAAGACCAAATCTAATCTTAGGCCTACTCCTCTCACTATACTATTCCTTTCCTCACAAAATTACAGGAAAACATTCATTTACCCCCAAAAGAATTGTCAACAGAGGCCTAAATAACAAGGAAAAATTGTTGATGTGGATCCCCCCAACAAAGAAAAGACACCAAAGAGATTTTACTTGATGCTACATGTACCATTGGTTTCTATCTCTAGTCTAGTCTGGATGTAATCCATCTGTCAAACTACTTTCCACTAGACTCATTCTGATAGAAGGACAGGAAGTATTTGACAATGAAATAGAGGAAACGAGAAGGTTCTTCTTTGACAATGAAGTCTTATTGATCACAGGTGATACTGTTTCCACCTCTGTTCTCCATAAAAGGATATCTTTGGTTTGAGGAGTGTCAAAATATGAGCTGCGTCATGCCAACCCTTCATAAGGCTTCTGATAGTTGGGGAGTTGTCAATCCAACATTTGTTCCAAAAGCTGCAAATATGTTTGGACCAAATCATGAGAAATGATTGGTTGGCCAAAAAAACATGAAGTATAATCAGGCAGAGGGAGGCGGAGGGAGGGAGAGGGAGGGAGAAGAGAGAGAGAGAGAGAGAGAGGGAGAGAGAGAGGGAGAGAGAGAGAGAGAGAGAGATAGAGAGAGAGAAAGAGAGAGAGAGAGAGAGAGGGGGGGGGGGGGATTGCAAGTAAAAATAAGGGCATCTTCACAAAAGGGTGATAACTCTTAAATCAACAGGTCAAACATGTTCGTGGAGGCTACATTGACATGTTCTTGAAAGCACAAGAACAAAGGAATCAGTCAGGAACGAAAGAGAGAACATACGCAGCGAAATATCTTCACAAAGGTTTCCTTTCACAAACATTTTCAAAGCAAATATTTTGAAGGCAATATCGTCATGTTCCTGAAAGCAACCAATTAGAACGGTAATAAGCGAAGAATCGGTCAGAAAGAGAGAGAGAGGGAGAGAGAGAGTGAGAGAGCAAATATAAGGACATCTTCACAAAAAGTAAATTACAATGCTTTCGAAAAACATGTAAAACAGTGTTTTGAAGGCTATGTTGATGTCTTCGAGAAAGCGGACAATTAAAAAAGAGCAAAGCCAGTGTGTTTAGTTCTCCACGTTTAATTGAAAGTTGACAGAAGTCCTTAAGAGACCGAATAAGTCTTAATCTTTTTAGACATCTCAGCCACTTATCTCTTTCATGGTGATTCTAATCAAACTGAAGAAGACGTCACTGATATCAAGCTCCAGCGGGTTTAGGCCTTGTTATTGATTTCACAATGCACATAAAAATCACAATCACGGCTTTTATACTGTTTACATAAT
The DNA here is from genome assembly GCA_025617745.1 of Heliocidaris erythrogramma. Taxonomy (NCBI): domain Eukaryota; kingdom Metazoa; phylum Echinodermata; class Echinoidea; order Camarodonta; family Echinometridae; genus Heliocidaris; species Heliocidaris erythrogramma. The sequence goes on along the minus strand of CM046870.1, from coordinate 36,124,968 downwards.
CATCAACCAGATAGATATTGCAAGGGCAACTCAAAAACAATTTCTAAATGAGGCCTACACTAGTGGTTAGGCTGATGGAACATTGGAGTTCCTATACCTTCTGACTTGGTTTTCACATTTCATACAAAAACTCCATTGCATAAATAACAAACAAAAAGATGATCTCAAAGAACCTAAAACATTCTTGACAAACTACAATTTTTATATTCTATAGGCATATACCACATGGATCTACACAGTTGTTACAAGCAGAATAAAAACAGACGGAACAAATATGGTGAATAAATTTCATGTACAGTAACTTGTCCAAGGAAAATTACTAGTTTCCATTGCACTGATGTAAAAGAGGGACACATATTGATTGCAACAATCAACAACAAAAAAAGAAAAAAAATACCTAGGTCTACAGATAAATGTGGTTAAATGCCACATGTATTGTAAATTAAGAAGAAAGAGCACCAGTATTTCCCTAAGGAAGTATTTCTAAGAACAAATCCACAGGCCACTTTAAAGTACCCTGCGTCTTATTTGAGGCGATCACAGACAGTATGTAAAGACATGCTGTTCGTCACAGCAAGCTCTCTTCTATAAGCTAATGAAACCACTTTTTGAAAAATGAAAGAAACAAAAAGTAAAAAACACATCTTGGATGCACATGTGCGTGACAACCACATGTATGTCTTTGCCAAGAAAGTACAAAGGAAAATGACCCCAAGCAGAAAAGAATCTAAATTACAGTAGCTCAGCTGTTCGGCTTGAAACAATCAAAAGGAAAACATGGCTGAGGAATACTTTCCCACAACTGAGAATGGAAAAAAAAATAATCAACATGACTTTTAATCAAAGTCACCACAAACATGTTCACTGTACTTGAACCTGTGTGAAATAAGCCCAAGCCTTGATTTTTTTTTCTTCAAAATTTCATAGTTGCAAGGGTACAGATAGTCTTAAAGGGCGGTATTCTGAAAACTGTGTTATCTTTGGTGTTAAGGAAAATTGTGTTAATTGTCATAACAAATTGAAATTGCGCGCAATAAACACTAATCATTGGTGCTTGCGCAGATGTCTCTGTTAACTTTACGCGGGCACAGCCATCTTTGCGCAATCATTAACCAATGACTTGTCCTGATTTTGATTTTTTATGACAATTAACATCGTTTTACTAACATAAAAGATAACACCGTTTTCAGAACACGGCCCCTAGTTTCCAGGAAAATCGGTATAAAAATAACATCTCTTTCCTGACTGTATCACCACAGGAATTATGAACCTGGAAGATTACAGAATGAACCAATATCTCATCACATACCTCTTGCAGGCTTAGAGGGGGTGGGGAATCAATTTCTAATTTGACAACAGCATTTACACTGTAATAGTCAATTTACTCTCAATCCCTTCAATAATCAGCTCTGCTGCAACTTTCCTCAAGATTCAAAATATATATGAAACGAGGGGGAAATATATAAAAAAATACCAAGATAGTACATCAAAAGTAGACCAAGGTCATTTGTCAAATTTCCAGGTGGAGAGAAAGAATTGATATGAACTTTTGAGACATTTTGGGTGGAACCCTTTCACACATACTCTAGACATTTGTGTAACATCCCAAAATGCCATTTGAAACCCCACATTTTTTGAGGCCACATTATAATTTTGGAACAAAGGAGATAATATATAGTATTTGGAGAGGTAACAACCAAATAAGATGAATAGAAATTTGTGACATTTTGAAGTTGAGAACTATTACTCCTCTTCCCCCCCCCCAAAAAAAAGTTAAAACAACCATGGAATCTATACAACAGGCATGAAAATAATTGTTCATTTACTTACAACAAACACTTCAAACTTTAGAAAGCACAGGATAAATAACATTTTAAATTTGTCTAGACTGCAGCAGCTTGCCCAAAAGATGTTAAAGAGTACTAATATCATGAAACGTTTGTTTGAACAGTACCAGGTTCAGTTCTTAAAAGTGGTGCCTTTCTGCATAGTTTCTTGGCTGAGCGAAATAAACATGACATGGAAATGGATAGACGGTCAGGGGAGCGTTTCATCAAGCATTTTGTCAGTGATTTTTACAGACAACTGTTATAAGCTACTGAAATCCTTGCATCTGATTGGCTGAGAGCAAATTTGTTAGAAAAAAAACTCCCTGATAAAACGCTTGATGAAACGCTCCCCTGATCTAACCTTTTACCCCCTCACTGCCTATTATTACAGGTGGGCAAGGATGCAAGTTTATCCAGCCATAAAACTTAAAGGTATCATTCAACTTTTGAGAAACATACCCCCCCCCCCCCCCCCCAAAAAAAAAAAAAAAAAAAAAAACAGACAAAAAAAGTAATGGGAAGCACAATTAATTTAGAGCGTGGCGAAAATCATGAAGAATTTCTTTGAAATAACTCACTTCGAGAGCAGTATGTTGTCACAATGTACTGTTGCAAAAATGAATACTTACTGGTATTCAAACAAAAATTTTTAAAATCTTTTATCGTTTACAGTATCTTTTTTAAAAAACAGATTTCTATTTTCACTTCTGACATTGTGATGTATCATGCTCAATACAAATTTTGTGCTGATTTTGACGAAAGAGCAAAAGAATGCAAAACGAACACGAAACCTTGACACGATCTGGCACAATCTCCACGAAATTCCTATTATCCCATTTCCTAATCCTAATATGTAGAGTTTCTATCTATGCATATAATCCCATAGTCTCAGCTACTGAACCTACACAATCCAGTGTCCTGAATATTACATGTTGAGAGCCAGAAAGGCGTTAAATGTATGATAACTGATATGATTTAACGCCCTTCTGGCCATCCGTAGTAGACAATATGCAATGGAAGCAAATAGCAAAATATTGTGTCTAGCAATGCAAAAAAAACAAAGTTCAAGTTCAAACGGAGATACATCCTTTAAAAACTTCCCGTTTACATGGAAGCCAGAGAAATAATCCTGCCAGATTACTAGCCAGGTCAGTGTTGGGTCAAGATCAGGAAATGGACATTGGTATAAGGTCCCCCATGGCCTTAAACTGTCTACATCACAGACCCCTATTAAATATTATCAACATACAAGAAAAATGCCACACGAATCACTTTCATTCTTCTTGAAGAATGAAGCACCTTGTTCAAACAGTTGTGTATATTTTTTTTCAGTGATTATGTCTGAATTAATTCACAGTATCAAATATCTTCCTTGAACTGTACTTAAAATAATGGCATTTTTGGATGTCTGCCAGAACAGACTAACAGCAGCTAGACTACAAAGATCATCAAAAATTGTTAATGCTTGTGAGAGCTGTGACCTAAAGAGTTGAAATATAAATTTTATTTGTCCAGCATCAAACCACTATAAGAGCAAACATGGGGCTTGCACTATTGGACCCAGTTGAACCTCAAAACCAGCTACATAAATTCCAGAATTTTTCTTTAAATTTGGGGCTGAATTCTATTAAGTTTCAAGCATTTACTCCATTAATTTCAATAGAAAAATATCAATACATATGCTCAGAAAAGACCAGCAAATTCTCCTATTTTTGTGTGTATAACAAGTGGCTGGAAAGTATAACAAACTTTGAGATTCATAAATGTAAAGAGTAAAGAGAAGATGCAATTAATCAGGGAGCGTTTCATCAAGCGTTTTGTCAGTGATTTTTACCGACAACTGTTATAAGCTACTGAAAACCTTGCATCTGATTGGCTGAGAGCAAATTTGTCAGTAAAAATCACTGACAAAACGCTTGATGAAACGCTCCCCTAAATTTATTTGGGAGCCAATGTGGCAAATTTGTACATCAAAGTAGCATGAGAAGGACAAAGGCCTACATTTGTACAGGGTTCCCTGATTTGTACATGTACAAGTTATGGAACATCACAAAATTTCAGGGTAACCCTCCCCAATTAAAAATGGGAGCATTAAGTTTTATGTTCCTGTGTGTTAAGTTTAAATAGCTGATATTATCATACATCAGCAGTGAACCCATACAATGCCCAATCAATCGAATATTCCGGTTTTATGATCAATTTTGATTCTTTGGACTGTAACACACAATTTATCTGTACGTACAAATAAAAGGTGATTATACAATCTGGTTTGTAAAAAGCAAGCCAATAGAACTGCAAACAAACAGGTGGAACAAACACAAATTGAGACAGTTCACAAAAATGGGAACACAAACTTATCACAGTATTGTTACATAATTATGTACATTAAAGGGAATCAGTAACCAAAAACAGGGCTCCATCAACACTAACTTTTCTTCCAGGGGGCTCTGGAGTCTGGAGTGAAATATTGGGGGTTCGTTTTGAGGACTTGGAGACAAATATTTGTTGTAGGTGTGTCCCAGATTTCTGTTACCTGGCATTCTATGGGTTAATCATTAAAGGTTAGGAGGTTGAGGTGGATGAGGAAAATAAAGGAGAACACAAATCCCAGTGCATCAATACTTAATATCAGTCTTTTCTTATTTTACAATGCTCCCCTCATACCGGTATCTTCTTTCTGCTGGACAGATCTATCCGAATTCCCTAAAATATCACTGTTGCTGTCTTTCATTGTCCTGCTGTCTCCCTTATATCTCATCACAGATAATTTGTCTCTTTTCAGTCTTGTTGCAAGCTGTCCCTCCCCAATCTCTTTCTCTCCCTTCTTGTATGTCTAATCATCCTCTTATACACTCTAAATATCCAGGCACGCGAAGGAAGACAAAAATACCACAAACTGGACACAAAAGTTTGATCAAACAGAATAACAGTTGAAAGGTTACATGGCCAATAGAAAGAGTACTCCCAGGGCCACTCAAAGGCTTTCAAATGGTGAAAGTGGTACACAGATTTTTGAAAAGAACATGTTGGTGGAGGAATAGAGCAAACTCTCGGGAAGAAAGGAGTATGGAGTGTGTATTGGAAGTTTGGAATGCCCTTTAGCTGGGAGGTCCCTCATCTTGGAAACCTGTGAATAACTAACTACAATGGACCAACAGAATCACAATTTGTATTCCCGACAGACAGGGGCTGCACACTCTGATCTGCATTTAATTTTTAATGGTCTGTATCTTGTATGCATGCTGCCCCTCTCCCTGTTAAAATGTTGTGGCTTCTGATGAGTAACATTAAGCAGTTTATAGAAAGTGCATCTTCACTCTTATAGCAACTAAGGTTACTAAAAGACCAATGATGTCCTCTGTCTTACTTCACTTCTCTTCTACAATTATTATTCATCTTTCTCCCATCTTTTCATTTTCTTCCAATTCGTTTGAACTTCCTCTGCTTAATATTCTTTTTCAAACAATCAGCGGCTCTTCTCTTCTCCTCAGTGCATAGCAATATTACTCCATGTTACTCCAATATAATGTGCCCATGGATACACCATCTCACCTCATCAGGGACCTTTCAAATTCCATTTCAAAACGGGGAAGTTACAAAACTGGTAATGTATGAAAGAAATACCTCAAATGTCAGCTCCAATCCCAACGGAGAAGACCAGCTGACACTAAACAAGTCAACACCAGGCAGGGTTTCTTGGCTCAAGACAGTATCACCTACTGAGCGCCAGAAAGGCATTAATAACTCTTTGTTAAAGTATATGAATTAGTGCCGTTCTAGCTCACAACAGAGGGTATAATGTCTTTACTCCCCCATTAACCACTGCAAGTCCATAGAGCTAAGATATTACATCTACCGAGAGTCAGAAGGGCATTAACCCTTTTTAAAAGCATGTGAGTTATACCCTTCTGTCTCTCAGCAGACTGTACAGGAGGGAGGATGCACTACCAGTAAGTGATGTATCTTGGCTTGTGATGCTGAAGGGTTAATCAAACTTGTGAGATGATCATGATCTGGTAGTACACTGAGATTTTCAAGGGTTAGTGTGTGAGGGGTGTCTCTGATGAGTGACAGCAGCATATGCTTCTATCAAGTTCAAGTTACACCATCTCTTGGTGTGTCTTTTAAAATAAAAAATAGAGAAATGTGTCCTTAGAATAGCCTCAAACAGAGAAGTAGCCAATTTGAAGAGCCTCATCTCTGGCCTCTCACATCATGACATGATCGGCCACCCTTCCATTCAATCCAGGGACCTACCCCAAAGAATGAGAAAAGAATTATTTGCTTGAATCACTTGACAAGGACTGAGCAAGCACCCTCCTGACAGGTTCAAATGATGGAATTATCGCCTCACCTGATGGAATCCTTTGAATGTGAGATGTTGTTTGTTTGCTGGTGTGGCCATTTTCTTTGTTTTATTTTGAAGTAGGAACTACATAATTCTTTACTCCAGAGGGGAATGGAACTGTTTTCGTCACAACAAAAGTGTCTTGTAACTGGTCCAGCTTGGAGACCAGATGTATCCATGATCGATTCTTATAAAGCTCAATTGACAAAAGAGTGACTTGCATATCCTTCAACTAAAATACAAGGAGTATTAAAAGTGCCCTTGCACAAACTAAAATTAATTTAGTGTGGTATTTGGGGAGGAGAAGGTTTATTGAATTTACAATCTATATAAAGTTACCTTCAGCTCAATAAAAAATAAACAATGCTACGAAAACAATTTCTCTTCTCTCGTAGGTACAAATTGCAATCACTTTTGTATTCTACATATTTTAAATTTCAGAGGTATTTGACTGCTACCATTGCAACCTTTTAATCAATGACAAGTTGGTTGATTATTAAGTTGGTTGATTATTGAGTTGCGGTGAATGAGGGGAAGTCAGAAAGTCATTGTCTATCAAAATATCTAGCTTGCTTTTTTTTCTCTAAATCTACAGCCTCATAAAACGAGAAAACCAGTCCTAGCTGGTTGAGTTAATTGTGATTATCGACGGTAAAATGATTAAAGCCCTTAATTTATTTCAACCTTGTTTCTATCAAGGCAATGAAATAGTAAGTGCAATGATTACTCCTACACAATCAATTCTAGATAATACCAGAACAGCAAGCCAGAAGAAGAAAATTCATCAAGACAAATTAGACAGGTATTTATTATTTAGGCACTACAAGAGAGTCGAAAATAAAATCAAGATGTGCAATAGATTTTTCTAAGATGAGTTATCAAACAAGATTGGGATAACATTTCAATGTAAAATGGACCTGAATGGATACTTGAATTAGATCTCAGATAGAAATAAAAGATTAACGAAACATAGAAGGTCACTCCTCAGAAACTAGATGGGCATGAAGCAAGGAGAGATAAAGCTATATATCATTATTGATTTGGAGACAATTGCAGATAGGGGGCAATCTATGGGATATCATTATGGGATGTAATGATGTGGCCTGAATACTGGGTTAGTTCAATGCTATAAAACATGGGGTCTTTATTAGCAACTAATTCAAGAATCTAATCCCCATTATTGCTTATACGATATCCCATGCAAGACTAATGGAATCCTGAAGAAAGTGCACACAAGGACACAACTTCAATTAGCAGCAAATAAATGAAATAAATTAGATTTAATGTGCAATAAAAGAACAAGAGTTGACTGGTTTATCAGCATGATCTGATTGTAAATTTCCCATCGGGTGTTATAAGTCTTAAGACGTCATCACTGAAAAATGTGATTACAATTATTCTGTTATTTCTTTAGCTACTACATGTATTACAGTTTTACATAGGTACATGTATGAAAACTGCACGAGCCTTTTGATTTAACTCTTTTAAAACTGGAAAAAAAGCACATGACATGGCTATAAAAGTCTTTAAAAATTGATAGAAATTGGAAGAGAGCTGATTTTTCCTTGAGAAATTTGATTTTTTGTCAGCACATCTTTCAAATGTATAAATTGGGAATAGCTTCCAAAGATGCGGCACAGTTTAAAAATCATGCTCTTTAACACGTGAATCCAGACATCTAGTGGCCCAAACCAAATCAATTTGGGGATTATAGCTCCAATTTCTGTTACCTGCACGTTGCAAGCATGCACATACAAAATCACATACAAAAGGAGACATTTCTTCCCTTTTTTCTTTCCTCATCCTCCTCCTCCTCCTGCAACATTTTCCTCTTATTTTCTCCTCATTTGAGAAATTTCTCTCAATATTCATTTCTGATAATTCATTGACCGCTACAACCATCAGCAAGAATGCTTTCCTGGTACCAACATCTTTAGTTTCCATGACTACATCATCATGTTCTATTCATGCACCAAGCACCATAAGCTATATAAAACTAACATTATCGCCTGTTGAGGGTCAGAAGGGCATTATCAAGTTAACGCTCTTCTTACTCTCAAAAGTTGGTATTCCTGGGAATGAGCAGACTTTGAGCGACTTTCAGCAGCTTGCAAGGTTATATATTGACAGACTATAGGGTCAAACTAAGTTCATATCTTAAACCAGCTCTTTTATCTGTAAAGGATAAGGGTTTCTGCTAAAACTGGGTAATTAAAAGACAATGACTGTTATCAAACCTATTACAGTGATTACATAATAATGCAATATACTACCTGCCAGTACCTATTGTTTGAAAACGAAAGGTAAACGAACTAGCAAGTGCCCCCCAAATTAGATAAAGAAGCATATAATGAAATGTATTTTACTGGGATTTAAAGGAATTGAATTGCTCAGTCCTGTTCACATATGAATGGCATTGTTTCAGAAGTGAGAAATATCCTAATGAATACACACAAACTGCATACAAGTTTGTCGCTAGGACTGCTTTTAAGCAGGATCTGAACCTGAAAGGTCATTTATTTAGTTCACATCTTCCAAAATGCCAAAGGCTTAATTATGTTTGCCCATAAAGAAAGGTTATTATAACATAACAAGGTCTCAAAAAACCTTACCTGCTGCGGCCACCATATCCATGTTCACATCACAGAACTGATAATTTGCATTCACTGTCCTTGCATGGACCAAAAGGGGGTTATAAAGTGAGGTTTATGCTCTCATACCAATATGAATGGGGTAATTTCGCTTCCCTACAGCCAGGAGGAACATCCAGGTCAACACGTGCCGCCACATTCTTCTTCATCATGTGGCTTACTTCAGGGGTGGATCCAGGATTCATAAGAAGGGGTGAGGGGGGGTTCCATAATTTCCCCCAAACTACACAATAATCAAAAGGGCACATTTTCATGTTGTGTGAATAAGGTATGCCAATTGGGTTCACAAGGGGTGAGGGGCACGGCCGGTTATGTGCCCCCCCCCCCCCCCCACACACACACAAGGTATCTTTCAATAACATGTAAAGAATCTCAATAGTCCACACAAAATCTGATCAAATCCTGTCTGGTGGATATTATAATGAAGTATTAAGTCCGATCCTGTAATTGACTCATAAGAAAATGCAATGATAAAAGAACAATGCTGCCTCCAGGTAAAATAAATGCCCAGTGGGTGGCCTTTATGGAATAAATCCTCTATTTGAGATAGAACATGTTCTTTGCAAGTAACTGCTAAAAGCCTTGATGTGCCCATTTCCAAGTTAAAGGGATCAATGTTTGAATTTTTCAAGAAAGTCACATGGCAGAGCATGAGGTTGTTTATCAGTCCAGTTAAGACCAGGACAAGGCAAATTAGCTTTAACAAAAAGCAGTGGCAGAATTTAGGATGTCAGTGAGTGGCAAGATGCAATATTTTGTTGTTGTTGTTGTTAAGATTGGAGAGGGGGGGGGGGGTGTAAATAAACCCATAGTTTTATGCAACAATGGTCAAAATATTGCATATACCAGTAGCTTTATATTTTGATATATGCATAATCCATAATTAATTAGTGCAATATTAATCCTCCAGAACCCTGTAATCTCGAACCAATCGTACCATCCAAATAATCTGGCAACAATTGCTTCCAAGAGGATTTCCTACACCAGGCTAAGTCCTACCTTCAACCCTGGCCCCAACCCTAATCCTAACCCTAATCCTAACCCTAAACCTAACCTTAATCCCAACCATATTCCTAACCTTAAACCTAATCCTAACCTTAAACCTAATCTTAACCGAACCCTAATCCTAACCCTAATCCTAACCCCAATCCTAAACCTAAACCAAACCCTAAACCTAACCCTAATCCTAACCCTATTCCTAACCCAAATACTAACCCTAATCCCAACCATAACCCTAATCCTAACCCTAGTCCTAACCCTAAACCTAACCCTAAAACTAACCCTAATCCCAACCCTAATCCTAATCCTAATCCTAACCATAATCCTAATCCTAACCCTACTCCTAACCCTAAACCTAACCTTAAACCTAACCTTAAACCTAACCCAAAGTCTAACCTTAATCCAAATTACAACCCTAAACTTATATATTGAACAAACTAAAGTCAGGAGCAAATTCCTGGATCACTCTTGTTACCATTAATTACCTTTCGGACAGGAAATATACCTGTACTTTTAAAAGTTAAAACATTACCTTTTAAAATCAACCTTTGACCTCAGTAATGACATCAGTAATGACATCACCAACAGCATTCCAGTATCCCTCACTCACTTTGCTTTGACTTTTCCCTTGATTCATGAACAGAAGCCCAATCCAAGAAAGTCCCGAATGTTGTCACCCATGCTATTGTGAGTATCGGTTGATAGAAGGAATGTTATTTATTTTACCAACTTGCAGTGATGATAAGACAAGAACATGATGGAATGCTGCCCCGATTCTTCCCACTGCATTCTTCTGAGGAATAATATTTCCTCAATTCTGAACATCTTTTATTTAAAGGGATCTGCACTGATCGGGGACATGGTCCCCTCCCTTTAAAAAATATGACCACCCCCCCCCCCCCCCACCTCCACTCAATTAAACAGTACCTAACATTTTCAAAAACTAAATCTAAAATAACTAAGGTAACTTTCTATGGGAGGATTAAAAAATAACAATATACAGTCAAACCTGCTTTAGCGACCACCTGTATAGAAAGACCACCTGTCTATAACGACCACAATTTTTATTTCCCTTGAAAAATGTTTCTCATCGAAATGTGTATTAAAGGAACCTGTACATAAAGACCACCTGCTCATAAAGACCACTTTTCTTGTCTCCCTTGAGTGGTCTTTATAGACAGGTATCACTGTATTTTCCATCTACAAAATTTCCATATACCTTAAACAAAGAGAAGCTTGAAAATGATAAGGCAAAGGCTGTATAGGCCTGTACAAAATTATACAATCGCATTAGATTAAGACAGGAAAACAAAAAAACTTATCATCATGCTCATTTCATTTTAAAGAATTAAGCTTGTTGTGGTTAAAAAATAAAACACCACTCCCCATTTTTCCCCTCATATGAAACAAGAAGCCCTCTAATGCTTATATTATCTTTGTAGGTATGAAACATATCTTATCTAATTTCAGATAAAGCTTTCATTAATCATTGACACGAGAGAGACCTCATGCTAAGAATCAATTAGTGTAAAGTTAACAAAACAGCACCTATTTCCTTTACAGCATGCCCTTTTTAATAGTGCCTCTATATTTTAATGACATATTTTTTAAATGTGAAAACAAAAACTTGCTAATGGAGTGACGACAGATAAATGAAGATACCAAGGGGAAACAAATTTGTGTCAAGGATAGAAAAAAAAAGGTGGAAAAAGTTTATGAACAAAGCCCTGAGAGAAATAATAAAACAAAATTCCAGTGCATAATCGCTTAATGATTCATGGTCATTAATTAAAAGTAGATCAGTTTCTGATCAGTTTCTGATCTAGAATTGACTCTCAGTATTAAAGTCCAGGCAACTGCTCATTGGTCAGACTGAACAAGAAGATTTGTGAATTGACGTAATCATCCGCCCCAGGTACTGGTCAAGCATTGTTTGTTTTAACTGTAACCGGTGTTTGATCTTTATGGGCACAGACAAATGGGTCAGTTCGGTCACGTTGCAACTTAATGACCACCTAGATATTCATCATTATTTCAGCTCAGTATCAAAAGTACTGTTTTGCTTCACCAGAGCTCACTTTTGTATATTTCAATAGAAAAAGTTATATTTAAAAAGGATGGTTGCTGATTTTACATGTCCTCCAGAGCTTTCTAGAGCTTTCTAAGCTAAATTGCCTTCTCCTGTTTATCTTTATGGTACATGTATGATTCGACCCTTCTAGTTTTTTAAAATTTATGTTCTCAGAATAAAATAGATGCAATGCAAACTCACTCCATCTCTGCCCCCCTTCTCTCCCTGGCCTTCTCTCTCTCTCTCTCTCTCTCTCTCTCCCTCCCTCTCTCTCTCTCTCTCACACACACACACACTTTCCTCTTGACCAACCATCATAAAATTACGAAACAATACTCATGTTCTTGCCAAGAACAGGAAAACAGCAACCACGCAAACAACAACAAAAAGAGTTGCTCACGAGTTAAACAAAAAAAATCCAACAAAACCCCTGACATCACATAGAGATTTTGCCCTCTTTCATCTCTGATGGGCCTCTATGCACGCAACATCCACTTTTTGAATCAGTTTGGTCAGTGTGTAAAATGGTAATGGTCCATATGCACCCACAAGTCAATTGTTGGACAATGTTGTTGACTTATTTTTCTTTTGATCGAAAATTCAATTGCTTTGGTCTAACAACTCCTTGGAGTTGACCATTTTGTTTACTCTTTGGAGGGAATGGTCAATAGTAAAAAAAAAAAATTAAGAAAAAGGAAAAAAGAAAGAACAGGTGAAAAAGGGTATTATATCATTTCCAATCCGCACACTTCTTTTGTAGTTTCTTCATATAATGGCTAATCAGTCTAAAATTACGTGACTTATATTTTTATGCAAACATAGGCCTGACAAAAATTGCAAATCCCCTGCATTTTTTTGGGTGTTTACTTTTTTTTTTTTTTTTCTTTTCTTTTTTCTCCGGGGGGGGGGGGGCATTGAGTATGAGTTCTATTGTATGCACTGAATGTCTGAAGCCCTTATTCATCCTACAAACTCGACCCCATCTGGACTATGAAAATCACCTTCAGGGTTTAAATGTTCAAATTTCACTACTACACATGAACTACCAGTAATATTCTGAAATCCTTTGCAATCATACTGGCACCAATTCACCCCTGCAGCTAGCTAAACTCACAAGATCAGAGTTAGATGGGCGGTAAGACTCAGTATTTCAAACCTTTTCTGTACATGTACTTTCCTAAACCCTCCTGAGATCCAAAAAGAAATGTCAGATATGAATGAAAAATATGCAGGGAATCTCCTTCAAAATCTGAGAGTAATACATGCTTCATAATTGCCCCAAGTACTGTACCACCTCTTTTTCATACCTACATGATCATGACTGAAATATTTTACCATCGCATCTTTCACCGCTAACAGCTTAAAATACTGAAAATTTCATCACCTTTTAGCCCAAACATATCGTCTGCTGAAAGCCAGAATAGCATTAAGTAACCCTATTTTAAAATATTTGAGTTGCATTTGGCTCTTTTCTTAGCAGAAAATGAAAAAGAACATATCGTCTGTTGAGCGCCAGAAGGGTGTTAATCTATGGCCCGAATTCACAAAGGAGGTTTAAACCATGGGTAAGGTTTAAACCTCTGTAAGCGTACTAAAATGAGCATAAATAAGCGCACATTGTCCATGCGCGCGCTTAAAGGAAATAATGATTGGGTTGGATTCTGTGCGCATGCACGTACGTTTAAAAAACCCAGGAGGGGGTTTAAACCATGGTTTAAACCAAACCTCCTTTGTGAATTTGGGCCTTTGTGTTATCGCCCTTTTGGCTCTTGGCAAACGATATATTGTCCAAAAACAGACCATGAAACAAATTTCATAAGCCATATGGGCATAAAGTATTTCTACAGAAAAGACATATTTTGCCAGGATCTTTTGAGGTCCGAATTCCCTTGCATCATCTGCTCAACCTCCAGAAGGATGGTTTCATAAGAATCGGACAAAGTGTATCACTGGGTCAAGTTTTATTTTGGGACAGGCCAAGTGTGGAAACGACTCCTGGCATGGCTGCAAGTGTCAAGAAATCTCTGCCTAATTTGCCACATTAGCGCAGGACAGGCAGATCATTTCGCGTCTTGCTAAAGGAGATCGGAATTGATGGTGACAGCCACTCAGCTGACTGGTCTAGGTAGCAATCTCAAGTGAGATGAAAAACGTGACTTGCTTTTAAAAAAATACCACAAACGGGTCCTCCTCTTTCATCTTTGCCCCTGGACAAACAAATATATCTCATAATAATAGCCTCCAAATTTTGTAACTCTGGATGCCAGAGAATGAGAAAGGCGATGACGACCCTGAATAGTAAATATGATTATCAGCATATTGTCTTGGTCTATCCATGGACCCTACCTAAAAAATCTGGTTATGTCCGCTCCTGGATAGTTGTTTTCATAATTTTTACTTTCTTTTGCGAGAGCTTCTACCTCCCTCAACCTCACTCAAGTAAAACAATATTTTGATCAAGCTAGATCAAGGAGGTACTAGCAAGCTTGCCTAGTACCTCCTTGGCTAGATTCCCAATCAAGAAGACACGCTTACATTGGTCTGCCATGTATAGCTATGAATTCGCTTGAATTTTGTCTTTTATTTCTTCTGTGACATGTCCATTTTCTTTTCCTTTCTTTACACACACCTTATTGTACATGTAGAATGCCCATATATAAAAAATCTAATCACTCCATTGGTGTTCCTTGCCCTACATGTGTGTAGTATAAGAAGCTCTGCATAACAGAATTGCTGCCAAGAAACTTCACTTGACTTTCAAAACAGATCGAGACTCCATGACAGATGATTCCACCTATAAAGTTCTCTAATTTTAGATATCTAGGGGTTTCTTCTGGGCTTGTTTCCAAGATATGCGGCAAGTTTAGAATGTGGGCGTTCCTTGACTTCACAAGTCCATGAGGAAAGCTAGGGTTACCCTTGCAAAATCCCTGTATATGGCTATATATCTGGCAGTTCTTACCCATTGGAAAAAAGCTCACTAAATCCACACTAAGTTATAAAGTTAGTGTGGATTTAATGAATTAAATTCTAAATTTGAGATACAAAATCCTCTGATCATGTTTAATTTTGATGCCCCACATTTAAAAGTATAAAAATATCGATGATTTTAAGGAAAATACAACAAAGAGTGTGTGTGTGTATATGTGCATGAGGAAAGGGGGGGGGGGGGCAAAGAAGAGGGCTGTAGACTTGCTTAGAACTACATATAAAATCATCCATATCATAAATGAATAACATTTTCTATCTTGAAATATAGACACAAAAACAAAACTCCCAAATTATCTTAATATCAAATGCTTCCAAAACACAATCTCTCTGGAGGCGTAATCCCTACAGGTATCTACCCCCAATCCAGGGGTGCGGATACCTTAGGGAGGGGGGCAGGGAGCACGTGCCCATCGTCCCTGGCCGCTCTGTTGATTGCCAATTTCCATGTGTCCTCTGTATACATCCTGCATGTGATCGGGACTTCCTTTATCCAACTGGCTAGCTACGTCATCCAAGCTTGCTAAGATCTTTTTCCCATAACCCCTTATCCTGAATTTTCTCATTCTTCGTTTCTCTCTTTTATCTATGCCACCTGTGATTCACTTGGCATGACTCGTAACAATGCTCTTCATTGTCTTGAAATATGAATCTACATATCCAACGCTTTCTGTCTATGTTGATGGCTACTCCATTGTTAGTATTATGTCAATTAGGCATTTGTATCATAATCTTGAATCACTTACAAGTAGGTATTTTATATATATATAAGTCCCATGTAATACATAGATTTCTGCTTTTAATTCATACACCAGCTCGTTTCTGTATTTCTGTATTCATTTCTCTCTTTCTTTTCCCCCTCTCTCTTTAACTTCTTTCTCTCTCTCTCTCCCTTCACCCCTCCCTCACCCTCCGCCCCCTCTCTCTCTCTCTCTCTCTCTCTCTCTCCTCGAAATTTCTTTCTGTCTTTACAAGTATATGTATATTCATTGAACCAAGTGCTACAAAATCCTAAAACATGTTTACTACATGTAAATTACCTTTAGATCAAGATGAGCTATGTTCTGTGAATGTAGATAATGAACGCCCTCTATAATCTGTCGTAGTAGTCTGACCACGTCTCTCTCACAGAAACCATCTTCCTTGTCAGCCACACAGTACTGGTGTAGCTCTCCTCCGCTGGCACTGCAAGTGAGAAAGAAAAATCAAAACAATTGAGAATTGTTATTGCCAAAATATATACAAGTTGTTTGTTACACATTTATCTGATATTTCAAGTTTTGTGCAAAAAATATTGGCATCTTACACCCTCACAGCTTTACAAAACTTGAACTGGGGTGGTATTCTGAGATTTATTTTATCTTGGTTTTTATAGTGAAAAGATTTTAATTGTCATACCAACTTTTAAATTGCAACATTTCATTGGTGTTTGTGCAGATGAATTCCGCGTACACATCCACTTTTGCGCCATAAGCGTACATTTTGTTATGACAATTAAAATTATTTCACTAAAATCAAGATAAAATAAATCTCAGAATACCACCCCTGGATATTAAACTATATTTATGATTCAAGTATAATTTACATGTAGATGTACCTTTAAAGGGAGTGACAAGTCGCAATCTATGGGCGGTTTTACAGTTGGATGCTCCCTTCTCTGGATCAAAGTTCAAAGCGACTTCAATTTATCGCGCGCAGCTAATAAAAGTTCGCACATTGACCCAAATTTGAGTAAACAAGATCGCGCGTTCTTTATTCCAGTATTTGAATCTCATTGGTCGGTTACGTATGTAGGGATTCGAGTTAACGATCGCGCGAGGAATCCGGCAATATCATTCCTTCGGTAGCGCACGATTGGACCTGATTGTATCCGAATTTCCCCGAGTCAGGCCAACTGGTCAGGCCCATGGATTACGACTTGCCACTCCCTTTAAGGCTACTTATTCCCTTAATTTCTCCCTTCTCTCCCTCGTGAAGAAGAAATCATGTTATTTATATTTTCTTCACCGACTTAATTTGCCGAAGTTTACTTTTTAAAAACAAATATATACAAATATTACATTGGTACTTGCATACTTTCAATGATGGAGCATATAATCACCCTTTTTCAATGTCATGTATAGACAATTTGTCATTTCATTACGGAGCAGTATACGAACAATAAGCATTCGTAGCAACAAGTCTATTTTTTGTGTGTGTGTGTTTATTGACATCAGGGGTGCTAGTGATATTGTTAAGAAGCCATGTATCTCAGTGATACCATGATTGAAACTTCAAAAGAGTTCACTGTGTAGAGGGATTAATAGCACAAAGTCCAAGTATTTCTGTCTTGATCCGAAAGCAGTTTTCCCACCTAAATATAGCTCTGGCCCATCCCCTACACTTCACTTGTATGTTCACCCACATGTACCGGCAACATCGTGACAATTACCAATGGACCGATAAAGTAAGCCACAATCTCCGATATATATCTGATATCGCAGCATATTTGCAACGCTGAATCGGTAAAGAGCCTGATCGAAGCACAAGATGTGCATACATGTAGAATAATGTCAACACTTGAAGAAATCTATGTCAAAGTATATTCCTTTGAACTTACAGGTGTATGTCTACATTTAAAGGCCAAGTCCACCCTAACAAAAAGTTGATTTGAATAAATAGAGAAAAATACAACAAGCATAACACTGAAAATTTCATCAAAATAGGATGTAAAATAAGAAAGTTATGGTATTTTAAAGTTTCGCTTAATTTTGCAAAGCAGTTATATGCACATCCTGCTCAGTATGCAAATGGGGAACCAGTGACATTTATTCAAATCAACTTTTTGTTAGGGTGGACTTGGCCTTTAACATGGTGACATTGATTTACATATATACTCACACTATCATGCTCCTATATCTCCATTAAAAATTAATGTAAAATCTAACTACTGAATAACAAGTTCAAAATCAATAAAAAGCATCTTTGAATGTCTATTTCTACTCCCCCTCCGGTCTCTCTCTCTCTCTCTCTCTCTTTCCATTTTCTAAAATTTGTCTACATGTAGATATTCATCTCTTTCTTATCTTTACAGTCAACATGTCAATTGGTTCCTAAGAAATCAGACCACATCTACACCATGAAACAAACAAAAGATGAAAATCTTCAGCAGGCCTCCTAACCATCATCACGTTTCATCTTTGAACAACAACAGAAAGATGACAGGATCTACGAAGTGATACCTTGGTACACCAGAAGTGACGTTACCAAAATTCTCCTGCACACCGAGGGCGAGAACTCGTGCTGCGCGACTCAAAATTTCCTTCTCTTTTACCCATACAGATTAACTCAGTGGGACTACATTCCTTATATTATGAATTCTATACTTGTTCCAAGAGAAAAGGATTTAGTTCAAATTAAAAATAGCCTATTATAGAGAACCACTTACATGTACATGTACGATATCAAATGCCCAGACAAGAATTTCATAATAGCTATGATAATCCTTTCATCCACCTCACTGCTACACAGGAAGTGTAGAGTGATCATATCCTATTATGTATTACTTGGAATACCTTTACATAGAGGCTGTTATTGTTAAACACTTTAGTATAAGCATGAAGCTACAAACCAATTTGGTTTGTAGATTCATGGTATAAGAGTAGTACTTTTGACTTACATGTAAAAGTATCAGTTGTCTACAATTCTAAGCTCTCATGCTCAAAACCTGTACCGTAACTACATGTAAGTACAAAATTACATTAAGGACTTGTATGGTTTTTTACAGAACTAAAGAAACTTTGCATTCTACAAGGTGTAAAAAAATAAATCACCTTCCAGTATAAATTTTTGATAGATAAATCGAAGCAAGCTTTAACTAGTGCACAAGCATAATGTAGGAAAGTGAAAAAATATGCTGGCATTCTAGTATAAATTTTTGATAGATAAATCGAAGCAAGCTTACACATGTATGTATAACTAGTGCACAAGCATAATGTAGGAAAGTTTAAAAAAATATGCTGTCATTAGATATGAAGAAAAAAAAAAGAAGTGCATATACATGTAGTAGTCTACATATAACTGTTGTTTGACCTAACAGTTTAACCGATGGCTGCAGATAATGACTTAATGAAATCTTTGTTAGCCAACCTAAATGAGGTCAACTTTTAGCCAACAGCCACCATAAATTGAACCCCAAATTTCATCTAAACCTCTATTGGCACAGAAAAATCAATAAATAAAATATACTGGTATAGCCATCCATCTAAGTACATGTATGCTAAGTTGCTAACACCAGGAATATTTGTACAAAACTGAGTTCATCAATAAAGTGGTCCACGATGGTACACATTTCTAAGAATATTGTTATTTTTTCTACCAAGTCCACTTTATGATGGGTAATTACAAAACAGTAGAAACAAATATATTTGTGTGGTTAAAATACTTAGTAATTGCCTATAACATTTGATAACTCAAACCAACATCACGTGGCAAATTTGCATGAAAATTATTGCAATTAAATTTAATTAATTGATTGAGTATCGAGAAAAAACAATAAAAAAGATTATCTAGTTTGTCTAAAGCTATTTTGGAAAATAATTGATGACAACACGTTTCTTTGAATGATTGGTCTGTATGACCAGGTGATAATGACATTACTGCCCCAAATCTTTCTGAATGTTTCGTTATAAACCTGTAATCTAATGGGGTCCTATACACTTGTATGGGAACATATATAAACTTATATCAACTATTAAAAAGAGTTTGAAACCTTGAAATTAATAGTTAATTATCCTTTCACAGTGTGAAAAATAATTTTAAAGCACTGAGAATGCTTGCACAAATGAACTACAATGTATAAACTACAAGTTACACACAGGAGATTCTTTGTTATATTGAGCATCCAGATGGATAGTGTACCCCTCATGTCATTATCCATGGGAAGCATTTAATTGACCCTTAATTACCCGCTAATCACGTTGTAATTCTAGTACAAAGAATGATGCAAATTTGGTTAGAATGTGTTACCCATCCAATTTGGATGATATAGACCTGGGGAGCGTTTCATCAAGCGTTTTGTCAGTGATTTTTACAGACAACTGTTATAAGCTACTGAAATCCTTGCATCTGATTGGCTGAGAGCAAATATGTCAGTAAAAATCACTGACAAACGCTTGATGAAAAGCTCCCCTGGTTTCAGTGAAATTCTTAGCTGTTAGCTCAGCCAGGTAATAAGAGAATAGAAGAAAATTGATGCATCATTTCCGGTAATTGAAATGAGTAGTGTACAGGGTTGACAAAATTGATTTAAAAATTGTGTTGAAAAAAAAAAATCAGATTTATTTGATTGTTTTAATTATAGCCCGAAATGTTGGTCGTATAGAAAAGAATGATATTATTTTGGTAGATCTTATAGCAGACATTAGATTTAGGACAAACACTCTCACTTGGAATTAATTTTTTAGCCAAAATCCTTTAAAAGCAAAAAGTGATTTTTGAGTGATTTTTTGCGCATCAACAAAATCAACAAATTTCTTCAGTATTTCTTTGTTTTTGGTTTAAAACGGCATTTACAAAAATGAAATCAAAGGCAATTTAAAGTGTGCCAACCCTGGTAGTGTATGCAAAAGTTGTTTTTTTTTTTTTTCCACCTAGGTGGTTTTATTTAAAATTTTGATGTAATCTGCTATTTACATACATGTATATATATCAGAGAAGAAAAAGAATAAAACATCATGGGCTCTGCTTGTTTTGTGAAAAGTTTTGGCTTTATGTAAGACATGAACTACATAATGTAGCACGGAATGGATACAAATAGTCAAATATTACAAATGGATTGATTATTAGGACCTTGTTTACAGAATACACAAAAGAGTTGAAATTCTGCATGAAAACACTGATTCATTACTCCCATGAATGAATAATAAGGACAGGGCCCCACATGATGGTTTTCGTGTGTGCGTGTCACTTTATATCCATTTCCCAGATGTGACTGTTCGGTTCACCCAAACAAAGACAAATCACATGATTATCTCTTCCCATCTCACAAAAAATGGCTCAAACAGACAGATCCCAAACATGACTCATTAACGAGGTGACGGAGGGGGGGGGGGGGGGGGGAGGAGTAACTTGGAAAACTCGTCACATGATGCTGCAGATTGCGCAGACAAATAAGGACAAAACAAAGAGCTAACCGGCCAAAAAACTTGCCACAGCCGGTCCATCGGCTTTAAAACACGTCATAACCCAGCGAGAGTTTTCCTGGATTGCGTTTGTTATATTTGTGTGAGCGTATCACCCGCTTCCTATCACAGATTTCCTGACAAGAATGAGATTTTTTTTCTTCAAAATAAATGTTTCCTGTTTGGTGTTCATCATTTCCACCTTAGCAATAAGAGTTGTCTACACAGTGGTTAAATTTTTCTATTAACCTACTCAGGTGCACAAATAGTTTCCATAAAATCGTAATTTAAAAAAATTTGTATCCCCTTTACAATGAACCAAATTCATGTATAAAAGTTAACTCCTTTTAAATGTTGCATCTATTCTGTGTTCCAAAGTACATCCAAATCTTATTCAAAGTATACATGTATTCATGATACAAGCAGCATATTTACTTTGAAACATTTTAAGATGACTGTAGAGTAATTCCACTCTTCTCCACCCAGAGAGAAAAAAAAGAATGTTTATCTTTAATATAGTTCTAGTATTTCACCAGAGTTTAGAAAGTTGAAATTTCATTCAAATTTGGGCAATATCTCTGTGACCCAAGGTGAACTTAATAATTCTTAGGTTGCAACCTTTATACAGACATGTCACCTACAAATAATATTGACATGTGTGACCTTGCCCAAATCAAATGTTATACCAAATGATAATACTGGGTATCATCATTATGATCTTGAGAAGCAGCTGACTTCATTAAACCAAATACCTAATTTCAAACAGTCATTCAAAGTGAACGTTATAGGGATGGTGTGATTGCCAACGCACCAGACGTTTCAAGAACACGATTGTTATCACAGGACGTAGTACAAGCCCATAAAACCATCGTTGTTTCCTCATGTTAATCCGATCAAAGTTCCGCCATCCCCTAACACCTGTTGCAGTGGTAATCGATGACGAGAAACTGACCTAATGGCTCTAATTGTATAACCCATGAAATTGAATGTCCTTTACACTCGCTCATCAGCATGTACATTTGTAGGTTCACGGGCACATGAATGTTCAGTGAAATAACAATCGCTATGAACATTACTCCCAAATGTTGCAGCTAATTTATTCATACATGTACATGTACATGTGTAAGTGTGCTAATATCCATAGGAGCAAATAAGAACGGGTACGAAAAAGCCAGATTATGGTCTTTGACCCCGTTTACAGTGCAGGGCCTGGCCGAGCCCGGCCTTGGCCCGGCCCTAATTAGTGGTACTCGGCCCCTCAATTTTTGTGTGTTTACAGTGCGGGTCTCGGGCCGGCCTAAATTATAACCTTTCAATATTTTGTCGTAGTGGGGCTCTGCATGTAAACAAATGTTTATTTTGGTGGGCGCGCGCGGGGGTAAACATAACAGTTTAGATGTCGAATCAGCAAACAAAAATTATCTTACCGAAGTTGATTGACGAAATCTTTCGAACGAAACAGCATAAGAGATGAACGATGATAACTGAATTAAAAACACTAGTATCTCGACTTTTATTTACACGGACAAATTTTGGAAATCTCAGCAGAAAAGACGACAAAGCAGGCCTTACAATGCAACGCTCAAAGCTCAAACATCATGTCCGATGATGTCATGATGTCATGATCACTGCACTTCCGGGATCGCATTTGGTACCGCATTTGGGCCCGCGTGCGTTTACAGTGAAAGAAGGCCGGGCCGAGGCTACCTCCAGAGCTGGTCCAAATGCGCGGCCGCTTTTGGCCTTCTGAGCGTTTACAGTGAAGTTTAGGCCAGCCTCGGCCCGGGCTCGGCCCGGGCTTACTCTCACTGTAAACAGGGTCTTATTTATCCGGAATAGCCTCATCAGTACCAATACTGCTCTTCCTGACATGGCTCTGCAATTATTATAATAATAATAATAATATATTACACTTATATTGCGCTTAATACAATGTTTCTAAGCGCATTAACATTACACAAACTAGAAATATACAGTTTCTAAAACAACTCTGCAATTATTATCAACCAAGCATTACCAGGTGCATGTACCTCTCTAATACACCTGGATCATGAGGGACAAATTTGGGTTTAACATATATATACATGTAGATACATAGCGAGGATCGAACCTAGGACCTCTTGTACTTGTACAGTATGAGAGTCAAGAGACTTCACCAGTAAAACCTCACTGCCCCCAAGAATCACGAGGTATTTGCTACTTTCTATTCTAAGTTTATTTGCTGCATTTTATTCATTTTATTTATTTTAAACTTGTCTTTCTGTCCTACATAAGCCTACACTGTGCATAACAAGAAAAACCCTCAGACCAAACTATGACCTAAGATCATGATTATTTCTCAATTTACATCTATATTTACACTCTTCTTGATATATATGTGATGAATTGAAACAGGAAAACAAAACAAAACTGCATTAGCCTACAATGTCTCATAACAAGAAAAAACCCTCAGACCAAACTATGACCAAAGATCATGATTATTTCTCAATTTACATCTATATTTACACTCTTCTTGATATATATGTGATGAATTGAAACAGGAAAACAATACAGAACTCATTGGTTGTTAATTGGTTGTTAATTTATATTTATGTCTCAGAAGCAATGGCATTTGGATTTCAAAATCTCATTTGCAGCATTTTCACTTCTTTTCAAGGAAATTGATCTCTGTGTAAAGTACAAACTTGTACATATACCTGAAAGTATATAATATTCCTAGGAATTGGCATATGAAAAGGTTACAAGGATATTCTTGTATTTATTAACAAACTTCAATTATGAAGAATCAAATCTTTATTAAAAAAAAAATGATTTTTGTAGTTCACTAGATTCAAACAAAACAAGCAGTAAGCTGTGAACTTAGGATTTACAAGATTCTCTTTTTATGGTACATTGTTGTACCAGGGAAGTGTTAGAGCACTTCCCTGGTTGTACAGTCAAACCTGCTTTAGCAACCACCTATATAGAAAGACCACCTGTCAATAAAGACCATAATTTTCGTTTCCCTTGAAAAGTGTTTCTCATTGTAACATGTAATAAAGGAACCTGTACATAAAGACCACCTGCTCATAAAGACCGCTTTTCTTGTCTCCCTTGAGTGGTTTTTATAGACAGGTTTCACTGTAGTGCCTTTCAGTTAAATGTTATATTAATTTCCTTTATGTTTAAAGAGAAGGTAACTTCTGGGAAAGGTGAAAAATAATTTGTGAGCTTTATCATTCCTATTACGTCAGTTTGGAAGAACATCATAGTAGGAATGTCCCCTGAAAAGGATTGCTCTTCAAATGCCCTCATATTACAAATATGACAAAAAAATAGCTAAAATGTTCAGGCCGAACATTCACACAACATGTGTGTGCAGTCCCATATTCCATTTCTGTGTGCAGTGCTTGTGCTTTTCAATGAGATTTGGTCAATTTCGTATCATTTTGATGATTCTAAAACCGGACAGTATATACCAATTCTTATTTAGACATGATCAACCTTTCCCAATTGCTTTGAGACAGTTTCTGTCGCAATGTAATTGCATGACCAGGGCCCCGTTTCATAAAACTTGTGATCAATAACAACTGCATTATTTCTATGACAAACTTGCTCTCAGCCAATCAGATGAAAGGATTTCAGTAGCTTATAACAGTTATTGCAACTTGATAGTGATAACAACTCAACTTTGTCTTTAAATGACATATTATATCACCAAGTTAATCATTGATACTTTAACTCATCAGGATGGTATTTCAAGAGTCTATACCTACATTAACAACAATTGAATTAAAGAATGTAATTCTAAGCACTCAATGAGGAAGGAACAAGTCATGTACTCAAGCCAAATCAAGTATTCAAAACCCCCTTTTCTTCCTCTCTTTCAATATTTTTTTGTCCTTCCATCATGAAACAAGTATTTTTCCTGCCTGTCATTTATGAAAGGAAATGAGGGCATGGGTCAGGCCTAGGCAGAGACAGGAATCTGCGTGATCGCAAGATTTAACGTAATGTGAGACGCTGCAGTAGGTTCGGAGAGCTCAATCCACAAGAATGTGACAAGTCTGAACCTCTGAAACAGAGCCGTCTTAAAGTTAACTCCGTGCATACCAGCCCCATTGATTCCTTGATTCACGAACCAATGAAACGGCTCTCATGGCTTGTTAAGGGTTAACATGTACATGTAACTGCTAGCGCAACGCTTCTTTATCTGACTCTGCCTTTGAGATGATTATCAGTATCAACAGCTCAGGCTAAATCCAGGCCTAAAAGTGAAGTATCACAATCGGCCGGCCGGCCGAGTCTAAAACGCTTGAGGTAACATACATGGCATGATTCCAGCAGCTATCTTGGGCCATGATACCGCACTTGAACTTTAACAAATTGGAACCTCTTTCCAAAGTTGTCAGGCTTTGCTTCTTTGTACAGCAAGTCTACAGTAGGCTATATTTGCACTAAGCTCTCAGTAAAGATTTCAAACTTAAATCTGTTCCATTTGAAGCTTTCGACTGATTGGTAAAATATATTTTACCAAACTTCTATGACTTGTAGGTCTAAATAAGCAAGGCCTTACCTACAACTTCAAGTCCTATCCAAGAGATTCAGTAATTCAAGATTAATGCGTTACCAAAGGGATCTAGAAACTCAAAATGGTTTTAAGTATTTGGGAGCGCGTAACAGGCTTCCATCCTAGTTGGTGAGCTCCTAAGTTATGTACTTCAAATCTGGGAGTGGGTCCTCCTAGTTAAGAGACCACTGCTCTAACATTTGATGCTCATTATTTACATCAATGAAGGAACTTACTATTCTAGAACAAGGATGACTTCTGTCGATGTCTCGTAGACCTCATGGAGACCGATGAGACGTTGATTCAAGACCGAGTTCTCCAGGATGCGGATCTCTTTGAGGATGTCTTCCCGGCAGTCTCGTCCCATCTTGCGCTTCCTTACAAACTTGGCTGCATAATGACGGTTGCTCTCCTTGTGCTTGCACTTGCGGACAACAGCAAAGCGCCCTCTGTAGATGAAAAGAAAGGATTTATGATATAGACTGTTAGAGCTACATAAATATTTCAATATGATCACAAACATTTGAAAAGACATAACTCTTAATTTCATTTCCTTTATTTTGTTTACATGTTACACAAAATGTAATACAATTGAATGCGTTTCAGCATTCAGATAAATTTCATAAATTTCCCTATCATTATTCACAACATTGTTCCAATTCTATCATTTACTCCATAAAGTATAAGTTCTTTGGGATAGTGACAGGTGATTGTTTACTTCTATGACCCAAAGACCCAATAAAGTTTACACCTTCTCATGGCCAGTGGCCAAAACCAATAGCATATACATGCATGTAGGAATAACTTTTGTTCCATTTCTGTATTACATGTAGGTCTACATGTATAGCCCAGGTATAGGCTAAACTGTGCAAGAGGGGTGTGGGGAGATGTGTACGGAGATATGCACCCTGGGTGCACCCCCTGGATATGCCACCGACACCTGTAAGTAAAGTTCACATGCTCCGGACCCTACTGTTAATATCTCCAGAAAATTACGAACAGACTTCCTAATGTCATGTGCATGATGGTCCTTGTAGAGGCCACAAGTCCGCAATGGTTTCCTCTAAAGACATCACAAGGACTCAAATCACCTGGCTTCAGTCCACACTCATTTGAAACCAAGCTTGAAACCGAGAACCTGAGCACCGATAAGGACCAATACGGGTATCCAGAGGTTTCAGGACAGGTGATATAAAATCCCCGTATCTGATGGCAATGTAATAACCAATAACAATCAACCCTAATCTCGCCACAAGTTAAAGACGTACAGCACAAAATCACCAGAATAGTGAAATAAAGTTTAGGGCACGTTCTACAGGGTCCTTCCCTTTTTAATTCTATTGTGTAGATGACGAACAGTATTTTAACCAAGTACATACATGTACATGTACATCACGTATGCAGTGTACACAAAATCTTTTGATTTATAAACAAAGCTAGTACCAGACTAGACTAAATGAAAATGTTTACTACCACAAATATAAAACAATTTTAAACATGATCATAAATGTAGTCATCGAGAGGAGCAAAGTGAAAGATAAATGGTGGTATCAAGATCGTAATTCTTCCCAATAGAATCAATAGTGGTCCTTAGGAGACTGTACATGTAAAAGGATGCTACAACCATTTCTAAATGTGGCATTGGCACATGTATACATGTACTTATCAACAACCATAAGCTTTGGGTTTCATGTGCTGCTTGTAAACATGGCCATAAAAGGAGAGGAAGCACAACTAATGTAATATTACGGGTGACAGCCCCCCTGTGACCCATCAGACGAAAATCTACCTTTTCATCAAATCGGTGTTTGCAGAGGATGGGCTCATTTGGGGCTTTGATTAGACAGGTCTGTAATTAGTCCTCGGCAAATCGTTCCCCCTCAGGGGCGGGGCGAGGGGTGAATCATTGGCACCTTAAGGCCGATTTCAGAAGATATCTCACTAATATGAGCAGCCAAGGTGTCGGAGCTGATGACAGATGATATGTGGGGAGATAATACCTCATGTTATTGGCAGTGATGGAGATAGATGAACTCATGCTTTTTCCTAATATATTGCTCAATATGAAGATAGTTCAAGGAGAGAAGGGGAGCACATGCAATATCACTAATTAATGCTAGGTGTAATAAGGAGAGGCATCGTCAAGAATCTCACAGCAGTACAGTGAAAGGTATCATTGGAGCAGAGAGAGAGAGCTCAATTTATCTCTGGGGAGCGTTTCATCAGGCGTTTTATCAGTGATTTTTACCGACAACTGTTATAAGCAACTGAAATCTGAAATCCTTGCATATGATTGGCTGAGAGCAAATTTGACAGTAAAAATCACTGGTAAAACGCTTGATGAAACGCTCCCCTGATCTAATTTTTTACCCCCTAACTGCCTATTATTACAGGTGGGCAAGGATGCAAACACTCCAGAGATAGTAAGATGATAGAGAACTATAAAAAATAAATAAATTATTAAAAAAAAAAAAAAACAGATAAGAATTACAAGGGAATCTCACGCATTTCTAAAGTAAACTGAATTAGCACTTCTTGTGAAAAATATATAGTCACATTCGAGAACAAGCTAGGAAAATTTTTTTTTGGGGGGGAGGCACATCAGCCTTTATATTTCATCCTCCATCAATTATTTTCTTATTTAACTTGCAAAGAAGGTTTCCCATCAAAATAAATGAGCACAGCATCTGTATATTGTAGCACAAAATTGTCTGTCATATCACAAACATTTACATACATGTATTTGCTTCATTGATAACTCCTTGATGAAACCAAATCAGGCATCCTTTCCAATGACCCTGATAACAAGATTAATGAAAAACAACTTCAGCAATTGGCCCACTCAAATAAGATGTCAATTATCCGTCTACAGTACTATCAATATCCCATAATATCCCATCTGACACAAACACTAGTCAATCAATTAGGCAGTAACATGTTCTTCTCATGATCCTTTTGACTGATAGCTGTCTACTGTCTAGGCATGGGAATTAATCCTTCACTCCTCTATCCCCTTTGCCATTGTTTTTTTGTCCGTCCCATACCTAACGACCAACAGGGCATTTCCGTTGCCCTAGCCGTGACTCTCTCCATCTTTTCAAGTTCACAGAACCATCTCAACGGAGGACACTAACGATGTGAAAATGATGTCATTATAATACCCTTTTTAACAATATAGCAACTTCAAAACGCCTCTTTGGTTACAACGATGCATAAACTTTTAAAAGAAATTCCTACCGTCCTCGCGATTTAAAGAAAACATCACGTTTATGACCGAGTATTGAACTTGCAGCCTACAGTTAACCCTTTAGCGTACAGAACTAAATGCATGTCAACAAATCTCAAAGCATGTATGTCGTCATTGTAAACATTGAACTCAGTCTCGGACATAACCCTTAAATTAGTTACAATGGCAAAAAGAAGAGTGAAAGAATAGATGAATGAGCATGTGATTTGGTCTTTATCTCAATAAATACTTTTCTTTTTACAGTCTGGAGAATTGGAGACCATCAGACCAGACAATGCGACTGCCATCATAAAAAATGACTACAGAGTAGGTTTTTTAAATCAGTGGATAAAAAATTGCATTTAAATTCTGCTCTCTCTCTAGATTCTTTTCATAATCTATAATCCGCTTTATAAATGGTATCTGATTTATGGTATCAAAATCAAATCCATCATTTTTGGCATGATAATTGTGGGACTTCAAAAGAGTCAAATTTCGGTACTTTTGTCCCACATTTTGCCAGGTTATTACTTTGGCTATTATGCACTTTATACATGTAGGTCTCACTATTGCTCAGAAGAGTTTGACAGAGTAACTGGTGTGACGCATGGGAGATGTTACATGGGAGATGTTACATGGGAGATGTTACAGGGTGAAATAACGCTAAAACCATCGTCTGAATGTGAGGAATGCCTCTCTTTACAAAACTAACAAAGAAAATATTGAGCTACTGGTTTTCCATTCTGCCCAATGAAAGCGCTTAGCATTTTCAGGTCTGGGCATTTTGCTACCCTTTTCAATTCTTTTTGTTTCAATACTGGCAGCCACCACAAACAGAAAGCATGGTGGAGAGGGACAATTAGGAGAACCAGACAAAGTAGTTGTACGGATGGGTTCTTTGAGTTTAGTTATTGATTAGCAACCAATCGATGTTGGCGCAATACAGTGGTACATGTACATGTACACGTACACGTACACATCAGTCTCTTACTTGCACTAACAAGAAGTGAAGTCACTTCCAAGCTTGTTTTACCCCCTTGGAATTCTCCTGTTTAAGGCCCGGTCACACCGCCAGAACTTTGCAAGAGCGTTCCTGGAGCGGTGAAAAAAATTCATCACCGCTCGTAACCGTTCACCACCGTTTAACAGAAGTTGGCCCCCGTTAAGGCAACGCCGTATACGCTCGGCCACCGCTGATGGTTCCTCCTACCGCTCCGAAAGTTTTGAGCTGCACAAAATATTTTCCGCTCCGGCAAAGTTCACCACCGCTCCAACAACGCCCAGTCAAAGTTTGGCACCGCTAGACGCAAGTTCGTGGACGCTTGGGTCCGCTAGGCCAACGCAGAAATCTTGAACGCTGGACCACCGCTGCTTCGCCAGCTTTGCCCGGGCGGTGATTAAATGTTGCACAAACTTTGGTGGAGCGGTTGTAAGCGTTTTACGAGCGGACACGGGATTGCTGGAACGGTGTCGGGCGTTGAAGCAGCGATCCATTGCGGTGATGAACTTTGGTTTGGCGTTGGTATGGAGGTGTCGGAGCGGGACCAACGCTCGCTACCGTTAAACCAACGCTAAAGCAACGCCGGCTTCAGCGGTGCACCGCTAAGGCAACGCCCGTGTTTTCGATTTTTTTCCCCATTTTGTGCGCTGTGACGAGCGTTGTCGAAATTTGGCCCCCTCTCCCTACCGTTCAAGGAACGCTCCAACAAAGTTCTGGCGGTGTGACCGGGCCTTTACATGCTGATCAATAAGACCTGTACTTGCATGGTCCAGATGTTGGTTATTATAAAGTACTAGTAGTTGGTCCATGGCTAAATCAGCCAGTGTTCTTCTCCTCTAGTTAGCTTTGGCTTTGGGTATTGCGCAACATTGGCAGTGGCTTTGCAAATCTTTGGCATGTGATGTTGCGAGCTTTTAAAATGAATTATTCTCATCACAAATTTCAAAAGTATTCTTTCGCAAATAAGTCATCTAATTCATGTATTGAACGGCATATTGTATACAAATCGACATGTATCAGGCAGGAAGTGAATAAGTCTAACAGTAACATAAAATATTTGAACATGCATTATGTTCCTTATTCCCCCCCCCCAACAAAAAACAAAATTATGAATATATATTGTTTGCCTCAAGACATCATTCAAATAATGCAAAAACGTTTCCATGTCCACACAAGATATATCCTGTCTGGGACAGACCACATTTCAAGTGTAAAAGACGGTTGAGGTCGAAAGATAGATAAGTTTACGCTTGAAAACCACAAAACACTTGTATCCCACATCTTTGTGTACAACGTGCAAACTCATGATTTAATCCTGTTGACTTACAGGGGAAAAGCCCAAAATACCTGACATATTTGACTGTAATTCGTTGGCCGACTTTTTATAAATTTGGCACCGGACGGCATTCTTTTTACACCCCATCTTGTTCCCGGACAATCATCCTGAATATTGCACAAAGCCAACAAAAGAACTCAATCAAAGCATCAGCATATTTTCTTTACCCTACGCAAATATAAGCTGATATTGAAAGTGACACAATAGTCCTGAAATGCCAGTTTCTGTTAGTAAATGGTGATGTAGACCCAGGGATAATTTCATTGGACAATGGTTGTCATGGAAGCATAACAGTGGTGATAAACTTTATGGGCTCGTGATCTTGGCATATAATGACTTCAGTATAAGAGAGTCAATATTATTCCTGTCAAAAATTATTATATTTGCTGAATATATATTAGATATGGTCATCAATTTGAAAAATACATATATGTACGCAAATCTGGTGTCTATTTTTGTCAAACTGCTATTTTCATAGCCTTTTACTTTAAAGGCCTCCACATACATGTACTGTATGTGTACTCCTCCTCAAATTAAACCCAGAATATCAGCAAGTTATAGAGCGAGTAATAGACTAAAAATATCATGTATTCAAGTTTCACAATACAAACTGCAATTTGGTTTGGTGATAAAATATTCATGAATGCTAAAAGGTTTAATTATATCTTAACAAGTCCATGATAAATCAACAAAGTCTATAAATTCCTTTTTGATTTATACTTACAGTACATGTGTTAAGTATTGCAAAGTCATTATCACATGATCCAACTACTTTTGTCCTTCAGATCACGTACATATATTCCGAGGTGCTACTGATTAAAAAAAAAAAATGAGGAATAATAATTGACAAACGAACTTCAACAAATAGTTTAGAGAACATTAAAAAAAAAAAATCAGCTTTATCTGAAAGTGGTAAACATGTACATGTATGTATGTATTAAGTGAACTGGTACATGTATAGTTACACGTACATACATGTAGCTTGTTTGTCCTATGATTTGCGACATATATTTGGGGCATACCTTTGGACTTTTGACTCCTAAAATATACATGTAGACCCACTTTCTGAAAGTCATCGCTCACAATGTCAAGAGGTTTTCTGATTACCTGATAGTTGAGTAACCCTAGACCAAAAGCTGCTCCATTTCACCTTGACTTTAAGAGTCTCAACCTCCATTTCTAGGGCAGAAACCAATCAAATCTTTTGGCAAACAGTCTGCAGACTAAACTTATAAAGGATTGAGGTACAGTCATGTGTATTTCAAGGGCAAGAATCTGTTTTTGAAATCACTTGGAAAATCCATACACCGTATTACTACTTTTTGACATTTGGGGCAAAAATTTCCTCATAGACGATCATAATTAGTAGAGGATTTCCGAAGCAAATTTCAAGGTTCCCATAAATAATTACTTTCTCTTTTCTATAAATCTACAATGTCCTGAAAAACTGCAAGAGGAAAGGCACTTATTCTTCCAGTTCACTACACACCATTGTAAAGTCTTTTAATACAGGTCTTTAAACAATAAAATAGATGATTCATAGAATAGTCTGCAAACTGACTACCAACCATACTGTTTCAGGTTTGGTCTTGACCATAATAACACACCATACCACTAATAAACTACTTCCTGCTGAGAGGCAAGCTAATCAATTGAACCCAAACTCATCTATTGATGAAACAAAACTTAAGGTAGGTAATACTGATGAGACACTGAAGAAGTCAAAGGGAAACTTTGTTTTGCAAGATTAGGCCCTGGTTTAAGCCAAAGGATCTATGTCTTCATAGATGATCTTTAGCATATTTCTCAGGTTTTCCAAAGCAATTTTGTTATATAGGTCTTGTAAGATTGCAATAAGAAAAGCACTTCTGATTCCAGTTCACTACACCCCATTGTCAAGTCTTTTAACACAGGTCTTCAACAATAAAATAGATGATCCATCCAAAAGTCATGCTAACTGACTATCTCCAGGCACCATACTGTTTCAGGTCTGGTCTTTACCATAATAACATACAATAATGCTAATAAATAACTTCCTGCCTAGAGGAAATTTGATCAATGGAACCCAAACTCATCTATTGATGAAACAAAACTTTAGGGAGATAATACTGATGAGACACCGAAGAAGTCAATGGGACAACTTTGTTTTGTAAGATTAGGCCCAAGTCTAATTCGCCAAAGGATCTATGCTTGGTTGGCTACAATAGGAACAGGACCGCTGCGCTACAAAGGTTCCCAGAGAGGACAACAACTTTGACTGGGAGCGGAGAGTAGATTGCCATGGTTTCCGATGCGTCCCATTAGCTCAGAAATGGTGCAAGAAAGGTATTAAAATTTGCTATTTTCAGTGGAGCAAATGAGGCATTAAATTGTAGGATTTAGTTAACTTTTAATTAATACTGAACAAAAATGTATGAGAACCAATAACAATTTCTCACCCTTTTGACCTAGATGTAACTTACATGTACAGACATACAGGATGAACCAAAAAGTAAGAGGTACATGAACCCAGTGGCGGATACACATGTACACAGGGGGAGGGGAGGGCCCGTGCCCCCCTTTTGAAACCCAACTGGCATACCTAAGTACAATGTACAGTACATGTACACAATCAAAAAAAATTTGACCCCTTTATTGTCTACTTTTACGGCACTGTGCCCCCTCTTTTACAAGATCCTGGATCCGCTCCTGCATATGAACCTTCCCAGGTTTGCTACTCTGGGGGTAAAAAAAATTTTGTTCTTCATTGATGTGATGTAGACTGTAGGCCAAGCCGCCAATAATAAATTATGTGTACATGTATTTTGTGTTCTGTTGTTGCTAGCTGACAAAGAACAAACTCATGACTGCACTGATGTAGTATCAAACTGCAAGTGTAACTTTATTCATCAACAACTCTGATATATGCATGTTGTCTGCTCATGGCAGTTACATAACATACAGCTTGAATGGATTAGTAGGTGTGGTTGGATGGAGCAGAGATTACTGAGATAAGAAACAGCAAGGAGATTACGGTAGGAGACTGAAAACAAACAAGAAAGAGTGTGGGAATGGAATGAGATGAAATGCTCAGGACACAATAATGTATGCAGGAGAACTTTCTCCAATAAACACTAAACAGTCAGGTACATGTTACATGTATGTACCTTATTAATGGTCAGTCATACTATCCTATGCCTATAATAGAATCAAAATGTGGCAAGAATCCTCTGTATATTTTAAAATTCACAGGTACATTTAGGCATGAGCATTCTAAAACAGTAGTTACATGTGTATGAGGGATCAATGTAATTGAATAGCAATGCCTTACAACAATGAAAGGGGTCTTGTGCAACTTACATGTATACCTGGCACAATTCTCTAAAGGTCACAAAAAAATGTCACCCACGAGCTTTCATAAACTATGATGTACATGTACTTGAGTTTCGACCTGGAAAAAAAAACACATTTGGTTGTTGGCCACAATAGTGTGTGATGTCATTGCAGCCACAGAATGACCCTCATGGCTTTCCTTTCTTGGCTCACTCATCTTACCGCAACATCCAGTCACATGATCTACATGTGTGTGTACATCCAATCACCTGATCAATATTCTAATCATCTGACCAAGACTCTCCATGAGTGCAAGGATACCTACATGTACATGTACCTCAGGACAGTCACCAGCTATCCCTAGAACAATGCCATCATTGACCAATTTGGACTGGTCATACCGCTGAACATGTGTGATTCACAAATACCTTGACAAAGATTACCACAATCACCACTCTGAACAATAACTATCAGTATGTGTCCCGCCATTGTTTGCTGAAAGTCCTGTTTGAAATACTTTTCATTTTGTTAGATTGGAGACCATACTCACATGTCTTCTTCACCCTTAATTATTTCAAGTTTCAGAGTAAGATCTTTGGTAGATTATTAAAAGGACAAAAATATATGTAATTCAACTTAGCTCAATCAAATTACAATCAAATTAGAAAAAAGTCAAATGTTACAGATACAGCAACCAAAATGGTAGACAGCTGGAACATCGCATTACTAGCAGACCAGAAACAAAGTGACCATGCATTCCTAGGAAATGAAAAATTATGACACACTAACTACGTACACGATAAGAAGGATGACCCAATCAATTACAAATGCTACATTAATTCCTGTGACATGCACTTGAACATGATAGATTTGTATGCATAACTGAACCAAGGACAGGACAAGCATGTGAGTATGCACTTAACCATACCCTTGATTTCATTCAATTTTTCATGCAAGAAAGCATACCTGCTTCCAGTAACAACTTCTTGGAATAAAAATACAGCGAGAACTCTATTAAAACCCAAGGGCAAAGAACCAACTACATTTGCTCACACCAAGTGCACACATAACATCGAGATTACCCCCTCCTAACTTGCTTAGCTGGGGGTCTCTGGAGACAGTTTCCAGGACGAATTCGATATTCATTTGCTGGGAAACATATGTCAGGTGGAAAATTTGTCTCCCTCGCATGGTGGCTAGGGGAATGACTCATAAATCATGTGCTAGATGAGGCCTGGGCTCTAAGCTGAGACAACGATCAATCAAAGAGTGAATTTCAAAATGTGTCAAGAGTAACTCCAGTCAGTTTGTGTACATACACACCTTTTCATTATAAGACAAAGTTGAAGCTATTGTGCTTCACGATACTGTATGTAACATTTTCCTTGTTTGAATGTTGTATTTAGGAATTAAATAGTCTAATGTCATATTATGGAGCAAAGGTTTGAGCATTGTATCAAATTCAAAACAAAAACAGTATATTAAACTGGGCAGGGGTTAGCGAGAACATACCCTGGTAACTATAGCCAGCTGTAATTTAGTAGGCTTGTGCTTCTCCTCAAACACATGTACTGCAATGACAATGACAGATTCAATGATAATATTCCAGATCTTTTCAAAATAGCCTACTGCAAATTTCCATCAAGTCTGTATTGTGTTCTGATCATTTCACCTCACTTCAGTCCACATCTTCATCATCCTATTCCCACACTCTTTCTTGTTTGTTTTCAATCTCCTACCCTAATCTATTTGCCTGTTTCTTATCTCAGAAATCCTTGCTGATCCAACCACACCTACTAATCCATTCCAGATGTATGTTATGTAACTGCCATGAGAGGACCCTGTGTATACATGTATATGAGAGTTGCTGAATAAAGTTTCACTTGGTTAGTAACTTCAAGCTCTTTTTGTGGTTTTAAAGACTTACTTTAAATATACATAGGTTCATAAAGGACTATCTTATGACCACACCTTAAGACCAATGTGAGGTCTGTTTTTACAGTGACTGGCACACAGGACCTTTTTGTGTCAAAGGTGCCATAATACAACAACAACAACAAGTTTCACTTGCAGTTTGATACATCAGTGCAGTCATGAATTTGTTCTTTGTTAGCTAGCAACAACAGAACACAAAATTGGCGACGAGGATGGGATCAGAATACGTCGCCAAGGAGAGAACACAAAAGTCTGCAAAAAGTACTTTTTTTCCTAATGTGCATGAATAAATTAGCAATATCTCTCAGTTCAGACTGCTACTGCATGTGCAAGTGCATATAGAAATCGCCCCAAAAGAGAATCAATAAACGATGATGAAAAAATAGGGGAAAAAAAGCATTTTGTGACTTTTGCCCAATTCGAAGAAATAATGTACATGTACCTTTTAGCAAGTATGGGTTGGGGTTTGTGCCTTATTTGCCCAGCTTTTTAAAATGCCTAATACCTTGCAATACATTCCTTAGGACAGTCGGTCTGTATTCTTGACAATAACAAATTTCAACGATTCACAATCCAGAGTTACTGACCAGGAAACAAAATATACACCTCCTATAGTAAACAAGATGTTTACTCTGTCTTCTACTAAGAAGAAAAACTTATGACGAACCAGTTACAAGTAGAAAACCATTCCAAAACAAACTTAAGATACTCGGCAGCAAATAGGATCAGAATTGTTGAAAATCAGTGGCCAAGTGGCACTGAACAAAAAGTGGGCCAAAAATTTGCATTAATCTGTTTCTTCTAGATCGCTCCCTCGTCTGGTGGTCTTTTATGGTTCTGATTTCTGGAGGACCGATGGTCTCCGAACTTCTCTTCAAGAGGGGTCGCAGACCTCTTAATTTGTGAGTGAGCCACTCTACCATCCCACTTACAAATAGAATTAGGACATTGAGGGTGATTTGTATTGTCTTCAGAAATGAGAAGAGAGCTGTGATTCTCAAAGGTATGCTAAGTGAAGTCACTGACCTTCCCCAAGAGAGAATGCATGGAGAGCCAAAAGTAAAATTGTCAACATTGGGCAACAAATGACAACCAAAATATCCTTAGAAATATCGGGATAGAAGAAAAAACATGCATTACCCCTGGGTATCATCCCTCATATGCAATGTAAACCAGCATTATAACAGGAACTTCTAACCAAGCTAAAACAACAGACTTTTTATAGGGCCCTTGATTTTCATTTTTTTTTTTAAATAGACAAATCAGCTGCACACTCCATCAATTCCTTCTAATAGAAAATACACACAGATCTGCATTATTTTGTGTACATGTACAATTCATTCCCGCTAAACTGTGTGTATCACTAAAATGTGAAGTTGTAAAAAGAAAAGGAGACTGAAAAGAATGAAAAAAAAAATCAGTTTAGTACCAGGGACCTTGGCAGATTTCTTTACTTCTCTCTAAATATGCTGGGGGAGGAAATACAGTAAAGAAAAGAAGTTTTAAAAAAGAGGGCTGACCGCCTGAGAAACATTTTACCTATTCTATTCACGGGGCTGCCAATCTGCAAGATCCTGTGTTACTTTCGAAACCGGTTGCCACGGCAACCTTTTGATGCCACAACACTCTCTGAAAGGAGACTGGGAAGAAGTTTGTTTTGCTAACTCTAATTCACACCTACCCCACACACCTCCCAAACAGTACCACAAATGTACAATGCTCAGTACACTGTCCTGTATAAGAGCCCCTTTGTAGTTCTCATGCTACAATCTTTTGTGAATGTAGGTCTACATGTACATTTAAAAAAAAAAATACAACTGAGAAGTCATCTTCTTTCAATTTGTACAAAATCAGTTTTCGTAAAGAGCTCAACTTCATGAAGTCATGAACAATGTATACAAAAAACAAGAAACATCCAAGGAACATCAAGGCACTGTACTTAAAATTCAATTTACATGTACATATGTACATCAAGAAGTGTAAAGTACATTATATAAAGAATAAGAAAGGGGAAAAAAGAAAAAAAGTTTAATACAAATATAAATTGTAAAAACCATTCTTGAGAGTCTGCAATGAATCTAACTAGTACATGTACATGTATGTAGATGTAGATTCTTAATGGCTAGCGTGGGTGTATTCTTTAGTTATTTCCCCCCCCCCCCCCCCCCCATTCAGTTTGAAAAGTTTCATCATCCTACACAACCAGATTTTGGTAAGCGCAAACGAAAAAGAGCTCAACCCATATGTACTTGCACATGTGAGTGGTTCAGAAGTATTCAAAGAATTTCACGGTTAGCTTCCCCCCTTGCTCTTTTTTTCTCCCTAGAGTAGACGTATGTCTCCTTCTCTCACTGTACTTGATTCAACTGCACCCGAAAATATTCCTGGGCTCGTCTCTCACGCCCACATTTATCAATCTTTCATTTTTCAATTTTTTTCTTTAACTTTGAACAAATACATCATCATCATCGAAACGGCCATGAATAGCCTGTCTTTCATTTCGGCATGAAGAATGGGCACTCTGAGTGATCACCAGTTTCATTTCTGGGACCACAATAGGATTTCTTTAAAAATTGTGAGACGAGTTCATATAATGCTATCATGCACATTAGTTGTGTCAGTACTAAGAACAGCATGTTGAAATACTCAGTCAAAATACTGCCTCAAGTATCATACATACATTGTACCATCAGCTAAGACTAGAGTCAGAAGGGAGTTAACTCTATGTAGGCCTACATGTACAGTCAAACCTGCTTTAGCGACCACCTGTAAAGAAAGACCACCTGTCTATACTGTAAGGACCACCATTTTTGTTTCCCTTGAAAAGTATTTCTCATTGAAATGTGTATTAAAGGAACCTGTACATAAAGACCACCCGCTCATAAAGACCGCTTTTCTTGTCTCCCTTGAGCGGTCTTTATATACAGGTTTCACTGAATTATGAGTTAAAATGCCCTTCTGGCTCTCACCACAGAATAATGAGAGTTGCAACATGGACAGATGTACATGTACCTATGGTTGCAACATCTCTTCTTTTTATTGCAGAACTAATGCCTTAAATACACGTATTTAGCTGCTTAACCTTAATACCAAATCATCTGGAACAAAATTATTTCAAATATATCATGTCAGACAAAGCTCTTGTATCTCTGCTGCGGTTCTCTGAGCCACAAAGAAACTTCCAGCAAAAATCCAGACAAAACAAGGTCCAATGTGATCTTTCTATCCCTTCCAGTCTAATTATGGCCACTGATTGTTGAGATGAGAACTGACCGTTCCAGCTGACCATTGGAAGCTGACCGTTTGAGGCCATCCCAAATGATGCAGAACTCTGGGGTCAAGCCATACATACAAGTGTTCTGAGAGAACTTGTGTACAATATGAGTAGGCACAAAGATGTTTTTAATTACCATCAAAGGAAAAAAAGTGAATCAGCGAAAAGTTCAAAAGCGGAGAAGATTTATAACAAGACCACCCTTGTAAAAAAGTACCATAGTACCCATGGTAATTTGACAGTAATTTGACCAAATTACATGTACCATCAAATCATGCATAGTACAATCAAATTACCATAATTTGATGGTAATTTGGTCAAATTACTGTCAAATTACCATGGGTACTATGGTACTTTTTTACAAGGGCACAGGAACAACAACAAATAACAGAAGGTGATGATGGTTAGTCAGTAGTAACTGGTTCCCCCCTCACAAAATCAACAACATAACAAAAATGGAGGGGAATAAACATATAATACATGTACTAGGCCTAGACAGGTACGAGAGCCTCATACATGTAGCTTTGTGCAATGCACATTTTCACGGCATTAACCCGTTGACTACTGAATTCCCTCATTCCCATATATCTAATACAGGGACCACCGGTTCCTGTAGGCAACGGGTTAAGTGAGGTCACCACCTCCTGAGAACCAAAAGGTGATCTTTGTGATCGTTAGGCAGTTGCTAAAGCAGGTTCCACAATAATCAACATTACAAGAGAGACTATCCCTAACAACTACATGTACATGCCCCCATTCAGTCAAATACTGCCTCTCATTCCCTGTGGAGATAATTAAGAGTCTTAAAAGCAATTTGTGGTTCTTGAGTCAGTAAACTACCTCCTTGGTGATGTCACTAACAAAAACAGATAAAGATTTGTGCACTAGCAACAGCAGCACAGAGGAGTGACACGCAGACATCAGCTGTGTGTTGCAGATTACGCCTTGAGCAAGTCCCTCAGTATCCCAGCTTTTCTCAGATTTCCTGGCAGTCAAATGAGGAAAGAAACTTGTGGTTGCTCATATCAATGACATTAATGTCTCATAGAGTATTTATAATGGCAAAATGTACAGCACATGCACTTCTACATGTAGGCGTGTCTGTACTTCTATACAGGCAGAAACTTAGGTCTTTAGGATAAAAATATGGCGATGCTAATGTTTGAGAGCATATATTCATATAAAATAAAAGTTGCATATTTTTGTGTTCTATCCTTGGCGGCGTACTCTATTCCTAAAGCCGAGAGGTAAGTTCATCCTCATCCCATCTTCATCGCCGATTTTATGTTCTGTTGTTACTCGAAGACAAAGAACAAACTCATGACTGCACTGATGTGTAGTATCAAACTGCAAGTGTTTTTATGCATAGAACAACTCTCATATATACAGTGTATGCACAGCACAGGGTAGTTACATAATATACAGCTGGTGTTTGCCCTTACTGGATTAGTGGATGTTGTTGGAGCAGGGATTAGTAAGATAGGAAACAAGCAAAGAGATTAGGGTAGGAGATTGTAAACAAACAAGGCAGAGTGTGGGAACAGGATGATAAAGATGTAGACTGAAATAAGATGAGAACACAATACATATTTTTGAGGTACTGAGCAAATGTGCAAAGACAGCAAAAATGTAACAGGCCTTCATGCAAAACATAAACCAATGTCTTTATTAATTATGGAAAATGATGCGCAAGTCTCTTCTACATGTACATGTACATCATACAAGTTTGTAAACTATCTACAGAAAAAACAAGTTAAAACAAGTTTTAACAGGATCACAGAGGTTACAAGAAGAACAAGAAGAACACTAGTAGGCTTCATTCATTAATTTTTTTCTTCAAGAAGGTCACTTTTAAGTTTTACTATACAGCACATGTACATGTACAAGTAATTCAACTAGAACTTTATAGAAGAAACTAAACACTGTACCTGTGTAAAAAAAAAAATAGTGACGTCATTGTACTACCTGCACATTGTATCCAATTCTGTTGAACTGCACATGCAATGTATACAATTATATTCTCTCACAATTTATTAAGTGTAGGAAGATACTCCCTAGCATTCCTTTCAATTGTTGCCTTATTGGATGATCTTATAATCCCAGAGTAAGCCTGGATAAGCAGCTTGTCTCAATACTCTTCACAGACTCACAAACATGTAATGTAGAGAATGTGTTTCCTGGTTCAACAGTCTCAAGGGGAAAGTGTCCTTTCCTTCTTCTTTTCTTTTCTTCTGTTTTCTTTTTCCTTTCAGGGGATGTGCCCTAGAGTGCATGTACATGTACATGTAGGCCTATATGTTATTGTAGGATGCGCTTGTCTGGACGATCATGACAATTTTTGAACCTGCATGAATAACTAAGCTACATGTACATGTATGTCGCATCCATTTACGAAACATACTGACTCTCCTTTTTCAGGTCTATCTGACTCCGTGATGAAGTGTTGATTGCTAGATTAGGCCTATTTGTTGGCTTGAAAATTCAGTGTAAATTGCATAAATTGTGTCTTTGAGAACTTCTCTTTGGTCATTTACCAGAAAGATATTCTCAATACTACACAAGGGATATCAAAGAAGGGCAGGTGGTTGTGTGTCTTTATGCCGTTGGATTTCACAAAAAAATATCTAGGCCTACAGAAAATGAACCATAACCACCATTTATATATTGTCCTAACACAAGTTTTAAAACTTGCTCAAATTTACCATTTTAAACATCTCTCCGGACCCCGGACAGGTGGACACCCAACCTCTATGGACACACAACATAACATGTACATGTACAGTACATGCACAAGTTGTAGACCATCATCATGATGATCAAGCATTTTGTATGTGTATACATGTAGGCCTAATTATAAGCCTATGTGTATAAATGTTGATATAAATATATCATAAAATCTTCTTTAAGAGGTCACTGTGTTTTTCAAAGCAATAAAATCATTTCAAAGCAATAAAATCATTCACTATTTTCAAAAAAGACAGTCCATCTAATTTTAACTCTTGACTTTGGACAAATCAATGTGCTCAGTCCACAGAATGTGTACACTAAATGTGTGTCCAGCAGCTTTAAATAGAAAACTGCTT
Source organism: Heliocidaris erythrogramma (assembly GCA_025617745.1). Classification (NCBI taxonomy): domain Eukaryota; kingdom Metazoa; phylum Echinodermata; class Echinoidea; order Camarodonta; family Echinometridae; genus Heliocidaris; species Heliocidaris erythrogramma. Next base: position 36,082,206 of record CM046870.1, on the reverse strand, counting down.
GGCAAATATTGACAAGAATTTACAGATCTTCTATTTTCATATATATGTACATACATGTATGGAATGTCAATTCAATATTACAAAAGAATTTTTATGATATGCTTTATTATCAATGCTTTATCAAATGAAATATGTAGTCATACAGTACATGTAGGCCAAGTGTCACAATAAATTAATAAAAAATACATTGCGTCTTCATTTTTTCTTTTACTTGTATGTAGATCTTCATGATAAGGGCTTTGCGATCGCTTGATTGATAAAAAAAATACACTTTTCCCTAATATTGTGATCGTGATTTCCATGAAGATATTAATTAGAAAACCATTGATACAAGCAGTCTGACAGGAGATCAGGCTTCACATTGGTTTCACTTCCTCATTTGCAGTATTCTACATGTATGTTTCTTTAAATAATGCATGTACCATGTGTTGAACTGTGTATCGTTTCTGTTTTGTTTTTGTATACATAAATGAAAAGATGAGTATGGCCATGAAGCTACATGAAGGTGGTTTGCAGCTTCATGGTATGGCTAATAAAAACAATAAGACAACAGGTGTACTGATCAGTATTCATAAAGATACAGCACTTCACTTTCCAGTTCAGAGAACACGTGCAAGTACATGTGTACGCCTGTAGGGGTACCAACAGATCGATAATGCTGAATACAGTTATTGAGATAATATTGATTGCATCTTCGACAGTGATATCTGGGAACTTTTTCTTACTCTACATAAGTACAAATAGCAATCAAACATGTTGTACACGTAGGCCTAAAGACACAACTGACAACCCGGTAAACAGTGGATGAAGTCTACATGGTACATGTACATACATGTAGCCTACAAAGTGTTGCTATTTCCGTTGCCAGCATCTTTTTATTTTCTTCCTCTTGATTTTCTATTTTTGTCAAGAGAAACTCAGCCTAGTGCCCTACAACTTTTCTCATCGAAATACAAGTGTGTTCAAGTATAGAGTAGAGAAAGGAGGTGTCCCTGGTACGGCCAACAAAAAAGCACCTTTTTTCAAATTTGAATGGAAACAAAGTTCACAACACTCCTGGGAAACAACGTGTAACTAAGGATGACTCACTCACGCTGTTCAATGTACAACAACGAGAGAGCGCTGATCTTACCCCTTAGTCTCGCATCTCAGACCTTCTGTTGCCCAACACGGCCCATGCTTTACATGTACCTTGTCCCAATGTTTCAGGATTATGGTATACAAAGAAACATTTGGATGCGAAAGACTTTATTTCAAACATGCAGTTAGTTTTGTTATAATGGCAGTACCTCGGGCATAATCTAAAGTGGCCTACACACATAGAAGCCTGAAACATTTATAAACTCACAACTACCACATGTACATGCAGTGAAGCAGCCCTGCTGGCTCAAAGTGAGCACATGCGTTCTTCAAACAGAAAAAGAAAACAAGATTACAGTTGGACTTTTGCACATCTCCTCTCCTTATCAATTCATTTAAATATTTATTAGGTCGAATTGTGTAATATTTTCCTTGAGAATATTTCTTTTATGATTTGGCACCAGACAAGAAGGTGCCACATTAATAATAATGGATCATTATGAAGATATAATTACTGAAAATAAACACAAGGTGATAAAATGAACGTGCATGTATACAGATACCATGAAATACAAGTATGTGTTCTAGCCTGACAAGCAATACATGTACATGTACATGTTGGCTAGTAAGCCAAGAAAAATGATCCTACATGTACATACGGTAAATGTACATGTTGTACATGTAGCTTCTTATCCAGATTGTAATACTATATGGGGTCAATTTCAACAACAGTTTTCTTGGGGAAGTTTATTTTTTCTATAGATCTATCATCTACATGTATGAAAGAATTCAAAACAATTTAAAAACAGTTTCATAGTGAATTTTGGAACCTCTCGGACCTTGTCTACATTTCCTCAAATTCATTTTTATATCTTAAGTCAAAACAACTTTTAAAAATAATAAAAACAACAATTAGGAGAGGGAAGGAAAGGGGATGGGGGTGACAAGAATACATTGTATGTGGCAATTCTACTTGGCCTATGGGCTATGGCTACGGCTACATTATGAACAGTTATATCTTAAATTCATTCACATTTCACTAAAGGTATTCCGCTCATTCCTCACTTTCGGCCACATACAAAAGTATGCTTGTTTGAACATGCAGACCTACCAGTAGTTTTTCTAATCCCTGCAGATCTACAATGTAAAGCACCCCTCCAATCCTCCCCTCCTCTCAATGTAGTGTAACTGTCACTGTAGTTCTTTGTTGCATTATGAAGGGATTTAAAGTCTGTGAGTGGGCCATCTGTATTTGTGCAAGGAGATGAGTGCCTCTGTGGTTTTGGATCTGTGCATGAACTTCTTTGTTTGTACGTTCAGCATCAATGGACTGATTCAAGAATTTGCTCACAGGTACCAGACCAGTAGACCCAGACCACAGGCATACTATGGCTTGGCATGGTAAGGGTGGTGTGTTATAGAGCAGAGGCATGCCAGGCTGAACTTGCCATGGATTGATAAGTGAAACTGAAAACGTCATTGAAGAAGTTCTGAGAACTCACGCTGATTTTGAGAATGAAAACCCCTTTTAAAATCAAAGTATAATTTTGTATAGGTTTTTAAAGTCTGCATTATTTAATGCAAATATTGATGAGCGAGACCTGTCTCTAGTATTGATATGCTGAAGTGAAAGGTCTGAGTTTAATGTTATAAAAGTTTCATTCATTTTCCATCATATTAACATCAATCAAAATTAGAGGTGAAATTCACACCGGATAATCAAAGTTTGCATTCTTTACATATTGTTACTACACATAGGTTTACTTGAGACTAAGTTGAGACATGATTTAGTTCATCTTCGTGATAGGCTATAAAAAGTATAAAGCCCTTTGAAGATTATGGAAGAAGAAGGGCTATGACTTAAAAATACAGACAAAAAGACTTTTTTTTAAAAGTGTAAATTTAGTAGAAATAATAGAGGTCTAAAAACTTGAACATTAATATTACTGTCAGGCAAAGACTAGAAAATGAATGCAACATTCATACATGTAATACATGTAAGTCAGTTTAGTGAATCATTCAACTTCAGAACATTACATGAAATAGAAAATTTACAAAAATGTCATAAACAAATTTAACCTAATTAATATTATGATGAACTTCATTTCACTGTCTCACTCTCACTCTCAGTGACTGCTTACAACTTAAGAATCTATGGCTTAAAAGTTAAAGTAGACCTACTGTATTTAACTATGCAGCAGCATCTCATTTTAAAATGTTATAGTTCAATCGAACAACCAAACAATTTATGAATTGTTATAAGTTATAAACATATTTAAATTTGGACTACATGTAGTTTACATAAATGTATATAACTATATTACAATCATTTGCAAAAGTGTAAGACCACCTCAGGATCTGTGGGTATTTCAATAATTTGGAATACTTTCTTTTGTCTCATTGAATGATTACATAACATTTTTTTTTTGAGGGGGTGTATAGCACCCCCTAGAAGGATGCTAGGGTGCTGTAGCTAAATAGTAGTTAAAAAATGTCATTAAAATAAACAAATTTAACGTAATTAATATTATGATGAACTTCATTTCACTGTCTCACTCTCACTCTCGGTGTCTGCTTACAACTTAAGAATCTATGGCTTAAAAGTTAAAGTAGACCTACTGTATTTAAGTAGAACTATGCCGCAGCATCTCATTTTAAAATGTTATAGTTCAATCGAACAACCAAACAATTTATGAATTGTTATAAGTTATTTAACATATTTAAATTTGGACTACATGTAGTTTACATAAATGTATATAACTATATTACAATCATTTGCAAAAGTGTAAGACCACCTCAGGATCTGTGGGTATTTCAATAATTTGGAATACTTTCTTTTGTCTCATTGAATGATTACATAACATGTTTACTACAGTGATCAGCAGCACAATACTAATGCCTTTGATGGTATAATAAGCCTATAGTTCAAGTATGATACATAGGTTATGCCATGAAAATAATTGTATGAGTTTTTTTTTTTCTTTCTTTGACTTAGGCCTATTGCATTTTAGAATAGTGGTCTTAAACTTTTGCAAATGATGGTTGAATTTGAACAATTTACCTTCCAAGTTCATTGAGGGTGGCGTAAGAAGAATGAAAGTTGCCCTCTCTGTATCTCTTTGTAGTTCCATCTGGAACCACGCGTGATCTATTCATAATTTGTACTTGTCGAAGAGGCATTAGAACATCAGAAACTTAGTCCAATCTTAACTGTTATCTTGTTTCTTGTCCCACAAAGTGCACTTAGGTTATGTCAAATTACAATCACTGTTCACGTTCAATGTTCTTAGTTTGATCGAAGTTTGACTAGTCTTGTCTTCATGGTCTTGCCTTGGTTTGTAATTTGTACATGTAAATCCTCACGGTCACGGCTCATAAATTAGGAATAAACAAACACAACAAAGCCAGTATCTAAAAGATGCTTAAAAAATTGGCAATGAATTGCAGACCTTATTGTTAAACCCAGTCGAAAGTTGAGCCTTGGGCTTGGTTTAACCTGGTTTAACAAGTTAATAAGTGAGCTCGTGTGTTGACATCAGTGCACGCACACGAGGCGATGGCTGGCCTATTCCTCACGGGCTCCCAGCGGCTTGACAAAACTCAGCGAAGGGTGTAATCTAGTTCTTCACAAAATTGCTTGTAATTCCAAAATCCTTCTTCTCTTGGTGTGTGAAGAGAGAGAATCCCTTCAAAAGTCCTCTTTGTCGACTTTCATGGTCCAGTTGGCTGTAAAAGGACATCCCAGCTAGCTACAAATGTGATTTTCTACGCAGTATCGCCAGCCTCCACTGTCCGCTACCACAACTCATCTTTTGTTATTCGACTATATTCGAAGTTTACCGGAAATGCACATTGGTCGGCGGACATACGCATGCGCACAAAGTCTAATACTATTCATCATAATGTTTCGTCATTTAATACGCAAGACGTTGTCAATGCCATGCGCATTGTCGACAGGTGCATTCATTTTTATGTTCAAAACTTCAAACTGGCATACGCACGTGCAGATAATTATAAACATTAAATTTAATAAATTTCTCGCCTGGTACTATTTTTTTTTTTCATTATGGACATGCAGGAATAGGCCGCCTAATTCACACATGTCGTTTCAATATTTGGGTTTTTGATACATGTAGTTTTATCAATCTTGTAATCTAATACATATTTGCTTACTAAGAGTATCGGAACAAGATCTAATCATATAGGAAGATTTTAATACAATTCATTGAAACTTTTTATTTATATAAAAAAAAGAGAAAGAAAAAAATCTATTGATTTCTGTTCAATATTTATTTACTAGGCCTATAATCTCCACCTCTCGAGGTAGACTGGCTGTCATGGATGCTTTACTATACAGCATGTGCAGTCATATTTATTGGCATTTATACTTTAAAAAATGGGGGTCTCGCAATGGATATTGCATTATCTTGCAATGTTCTGTGTCGTACATACATAACATACATAATACCAGTAATAGTATACCAGCCATCATACATCACATATGAACAGGGGCCTAGGAGCCGTGGTGCGGGGGGGGGGGGGGGGGGGGGGGGTCTTTAGGTGTTTTGTGCCCCCACGTTCCCAGGCCCCTGCATATGAATAACCGAAAGAGGGCGGCATTCAGAATTTCATGATGTTGCAGGACTACTATACGATACTGATTCAATTAGGGTTGTTTGTTTTTTTTCAACCCAGGGTCCATGATTTCAACGATTGAATATTGGAAACAGAATAATCAGTATCTTTTGAACTATGATGAAAATCCATGCAAAGTATTTGAGACATCAGGATAACATGTGCAGCATACATAAAGCTGTAAGCGCTTCCTAGAAAACAAAGAGCACGAACTTAAGGACATTAACTTGAAAATTCAGAAAGAGATTGATGAAGCAAAGGACAGCTATAAACATAAACTTGAAATCTAAAAACACTAGCGATGCATGGAAATGTATGCAAGAAATGACTGGATATAAACAAAAATCAAAATCTCCTGTAGTGAAAGACTCAGTATATGATACAGCTAATGAGTTTAACAGATTCTATGCTAGGTTTGATGATAAAAGTTTTGAAGTTGAAAATGCCACCATAGTAAATGAGTTGAAAAGTCTAAATGATATGCCTATTGAATGTCAATTTACAGACGTAGTAAAGTACTTTAGCTGTATAAACCACAGGAAAGCCATGGGACCTGACAGTATTTGTGGCAAAGTGCTCAAAACATGTGCAAGGCAACTTGCTGTTCCTTTCGCCAGCCTCTTTCAAGAGTCACTGAATCAAAACTATGTCCCAAAATGTTGGAAATCGTCTACCGTCATTCCAGCAGCAAAAACACCCGGGCCTCTGAGCTGAATGATTATCGGCCCATATCCCTCACTTCCTTGGTCATGAAAACTTTTGAACGTCTGATTCTCCAGAAGCACTTACTGCCACAAATACTGCCACACATTGATTCACAACAATTTGCTTATCAACCTAAAAGTCTGTTAACGATGCCATCTTATCTTAGTTGATACAATTGCTCGGCATGTCCACAAACTTGGCCACTATGTTCGCACTATACTTTTGTAGATTTCTCTTCGGCTTTCAACACCATGCAACCCCACATACTAATGCAAAAACTCAGTAAGATGAATGTTAGACCCTCACTGATACTGTGGTTGCATGATTTTCTGACAGGTCGATTCCAAAGGGTTCAATTATTGAATGTTCTTTCGGATTTTATAAACATCAATACTGGGTCACCACAGGGATGTGTGCTTTCTGCACCGCTATTCATTCTGTACACAAACGATTGTAGGGCTTATGTCATCCTCTGCAGATGTCAGTATGATTAAATGTGCAGATGACATGGCTATTATTGGTCTGATTTCAAGAAACAATGAGCAAAATTATAAAGAAGAATTGCTTGTGTTTGAAAAATGGTGCGATGAGAACTTTTTGGTTTTAAATACTAGTAAAACGAAAGAGATGATAACCGATTTCCGTGCTATGAAACAAAACAATGTAAATCCGATAACAATGAAGGGCAAGACTATAGAAGTAGTTGATAGTTTTAAGTACTTGGGAACAACTGTTGACAATAAACTGTCATGGATCGACCAATGTCAGAATGTGTATGCAAAAGCACAGCAACGGTTATACTTTCTGAAAAAGGTGTACTCATTTCACGTTGATATAGGACAATTCTCCTGTTGTTCTACAAATCAGTAATTGAAAGCGTAATTCTGTCTAGTTGTGTAGTTTGGTTTGGAGCATGCAGAAAGGACTTTAAACAATTGGAAAAAATCCCCAGGCACGCGAAGGGAATGATAGGTGAAGAGACAAATTTGAATGAGGCATGTACCTCTTTGATTTTGAAACAGGCTGAAATTATCTTTGAAAATACAAATCACCCTCTCCATTCCTATTATACTGTCATGCGTTCTGGAAAACGGTTTCGATCAGTAGGATTTCGTACAAATCGTTTTGGAACTCATTTATTCCGCTGTCAATCCAAAAATACAATAAACTCAAGTATCAAACAAAGCTATACAATTATCGTCCAGCTACATGCAACTCACCAGACTAGACATTATTGACTTGTTCAACGTATTGTCCTCATATTTTTTATGTTGACTATATATAGAAAGCTAATTTGTATAGCAATCTAAACTGAAATTGAAAATCTTTCCTTTCTGATGAGTTTAGGCTGAAATAATATGCTGATTGTAGGACGTATAATTTTGTATGTTTATGACCACATATGACTACATGTTCATAACTTGTATAATTTTGTTTATTTATATGAATGTTATGTACTTTTGTAAGCCAACAAAGCAAATTTCCTTAATTGGACGAATACAATTATCTATCTATCTATCTATTTATCTATCTACATTGTAACTGGTAAGGCACTATTAAAGAAACAGCTATTACATGTATTATTTTTATTGTTATTATTATTATTATACATCGAATGTTCTTCTCAAATGCGCCTCTTTGCCAATTTTCCATAATATGCGTTGAATAAAACATTTGCAATAACCAATGCTATTGTAAACTTTAATGAGGAAAGATAAACTTAAAGTTCATAATAAAACCGATTCTCAACAAATTTGCTTCTATCCACAGTTAATTCAAAGATGAAGAAAAAGAAGAAGATAACCAAAAAAAAAAGGGGGGCGGAGAATAGTAGGATGAGGACCGTGAAGAAGAAAGAAAGGATCGAAACATGAATGGTATAACGAGAACATGAAGCCAAATAAAACACCGAAAAGAAACTAAGTGGTAATTACAGCAAGGATGATAGAAGATTATCACCGACACGTGTAGTAGGGTAAAGAGAGGTATCCGTGCACCCCCAGGACTAAACGAAACCAACTTTTTTAACCTCTTCATAATATGCTTAAAAACTTTCAAGATGTTAACAAGGGAAAATTGAAAAAAAGATACTTAATTGCTCTTTTATATCGTACATTAGATAAATGGCGTGGCTTAACTATAGAATACCCTATACCACATAGACTTATGTGCAGAAACGACCAACACATAGGGTTAGGGTTAGGGTTGTGGTTAGGGTTATGTTTAAACTTAAAGTTAGGATTATGGTTAGAATTACGATTTACGGTAGCTATAAAACTTAAGTCTTTGGATTCAGCTTCATTAGAGAAGCGTTGGTCAACTAATGGACATGTGGTCAACTTTTGTGGTGGGGTATTCTATAGTTGTTCCAATGGTGTTTGGGCATATAACACGTGTGTGAGTGTGTTTCTTTAAAAGAGAAAAAAATAAAAAATAACAGTTGTGTTGTTACTTATACCTACATGTATCACACATCAGCTAGACAAAATTAGTGCGAAAACATTTAGCACGGGTTCCTTAAAATATGTTAGAAAACGAATATGTTTGCATGGTATGTTATGGTCTGGTATTGTATTGTATTACCAGCAGTTGCCATGGCAACAGAAATTCTAATATGTATCAAATTGTGTGACCATCTTGACGCCCCCTTGATTTCCCTAAGAGGGGCCACTTTTTTCTTGTTAACATCTTGATGTTTTAAGCATACTATGAAGAAGTTAAAACAGTAGGTTTCGTTTAGTCATGGGGGTGCACGGATACCCCTCTTAGATACCGTAATACGTCCTTCTTGGTAATTCTAAATGCAAAGAAGGGGGTGAGTTTACCAGTTATAACAATGGTTGTCATGACAACAGATATTATAACATGTGTCAAAATGAGTGACATATCGGTACACACATCAACATCAAGCTTTATTATAATATCAGATTATCACAAAACAGGGTTGCAGGTTAAAATGAAGCTGTCCGTATATTCTTAATGCATGAAGACTGCGAAATCTTGAAAAATACGCGAAAACAATAGGTTTGTAATACGCATAACATATTACTATGCCAATGTGCAATTGAGTTCCTTTTATCAATATCTGTTGTATATGTTTCAAATTGATAGGAAATGTTATTAAACACCATGAATATTGCACCAAACTCATACTGAAGTGATTGTTTTCATGTCTAAGCAATTTTCTCTGAAAAAAATATGAAATTCTTCTATTCTAGTTAGATTTTCATTCATGATAACTGTTGCCATGGCAACATACATTTTGATATGGATATATTTTTATATCAAAATGTGTAGAACAGTACTGGCAAGAACGCTACCAATTTTCCTACCAATCTGATGACCATACAGAAAGTTACAGGTCAAAATGTGCCGGTAGTACAAAAGGACCTCTCAACAAAATTTGAAAAGGGCATTTTTTGACCATCTTGACGCCCCCTTGATTTTCCCTAAGAGGGGCCACTTTTTTTTTCTTGTTAACATCTTGATGTTTTAAGCATACTATGAAGAAGTTAAAACAGTAGGTTTCGTTTAGTCATGGGGGTGCACGGATACCCCTTTCAGATACCGTAATACGCCCTTCTTGGTAATTCTAAACGCAAAAAAAAGGGGGGGGGGGTGAGTTTACCAAAAGGACCTCTCAACACAATTTGAAAAGGGCATTTTTGACCACCTTGACGCCCCCTTGATTTTCCCTATTCGGGGCCACTTTTTTTTCTTGTTAACATCTTGAATGTTTTTAAGCATATTATGAAGAAGTTGAAAAAGTTGGTTTCGTTTAGTCCTGGGGGGGGGGGGGGGGGGAGGGGTGCACGGATACTACTCTTAGATACCCTACTAGGGTGCGTGTGTGTGTAATTGGGTTTTTACAGACGTGTATCATATCACTCAGATATGATTATTTACGTCTGGGACCGACCTTTAACGCCACCATCCGAAAGACGTGACTCAGTCTCGAACCTGGGTCCGCTGAATCAGTTTATAACTTCCACTGGTAGCTGGATTATAGGCGCACGCCACAACGCCCAGTTAACAAGCGGTTCTTATAACTCTGTTAATTAAAACAGTGTAATCCGATTATAAACATTCCAAGTTCTTTGGGCTAATCAATAACTAGAATGCTATCCACTTGCAGATACCAGGAACAGGTGACTAAAAATACACATTTTATCCCTAAGAAACAAACTCCTATTTACCTCCCCCCCCCCCAAAAAAAAAAAAAAAATTGTCGTATAGGCCTACCCCACTCGCTAAAACATAAGGAGCGGGAAGCATTTGGGGAAGCATTTTGCGGATAAGAAGCTAAGGCAGTGTCAAATAATATTTCCACCCATTTTGCAAACAGTTCAGCTACATAACTTTACAGTTATTTCCGACCGGAACGCATCATTAAACAAAATATACACACGACCGACGTTTTATGATTTCCATTTCTCTCATTTTGTCAACGAGAATGAAACCTGTCGTTTGCCTTTCCTGACTGCCGACGGAAAACCCAAATAAATACCAACTATTTATAGGCTGAGATATGCCGCAAAGATTATAAACATTACAAACGAGTAACCGTATATCTTCCTGCATGTCATTTGGAAGGATATTCCAGTTCGCCGCTTCCTTGTTGAATTTCACAACTGACTGTCTTTGGCAGCATTTTCCTCCTATCTGCTGAATCAAGCTTCTATTCATAAAAATAGAAAAAAATAATGAATTGTAACGATTTTGATTAATAAACCGGCAGGTATCCGCTAACTGAGACTTTAACCATTAATATTGATTGCATGTTGGTATTTTTTTTTGCATTTCAAAATCATCTCTTTCCTTATGAATTTTTTTACATAGTCATGGTCCGTATATGGAATCAATTTGAAAACAATATAATCATGGCTACATTCTTTAGAAAATGATGCTAATTTTACAATGTACATAATATTAATACAATTTTCAAGGGGAAATAACCATTTTAATATTAGAATAAACCTTTCTTGTCCATGAAATTATGGGTAACGGATCCAGGATTTTGGCAAGGTGGGGCACCAATCTCTGCCCCCAATTTTCCGACAAGCAAAACAAAAAAGAAAAGAAAAGCGGGTTATGAGATTTTTGGGGCCCAGTTTTCCCTTTTCCACTTTTCTTTCAAGGGGGTAGGGCACGGGCCGGAAGTGCCCCCGTAAATCCGCCACTGGATAACATGGCCTCCGCGAAAAAAATCTTTCCCTGGCACTATATGATTATTCGTAAAAAGAGATATTCTGAATAATTTGGAATGAATGATAATTCAGTAATTTTATTTTTTAGATCAGCATTTAATAAAAGACTAATAATAATAATAATAATAATAATAATAATCATAAATGTAACTTATATAGCGCCAAATCCACTCTGTGGAGTGCTCAAGGCGCATGTAGAAATTAATTAAGAATTATTAACAGAAATGTTTTTACATAATTTTTAAAAGAATCAGATGTTATGCACTTTTTGATGTCTTCAGGAAGGCTATTCCATACTTTAGGACACGCATGGGCAAATGATCTTTCCCCCAAGATCTTGCGACTTTAGGGATCAGAACTGGAAGTGGATGAGCGCAAAGATCTCACGGGGGTGTAATTTTGAATTAAAAGGTATTGTATTGGGGAGCAGAACCGTGAACGCAGTGAAAAGTGAGCAACAAAATTTTCAAAATAATGCGATGTTTGACAGGGAGCCAGTGTAGCGACTGCAAAACAGGGAGATATGAGTACGCTTGGTGGAAAGAGTAACAACGCGAGCCGCAACATTTTGAAGCTGATCTGGAGCTTGGACAACAGATTTTGGGGTATATTGAACAGAAAGGTAATGCCAAAGTCGAGACGGGAGGAAATTAAGGCATGAACTATCTTTTCAGTGGCAGACTTGGACAAATATTTCCGAATAAAACCGATATTACGTAATTGATACCTCAACTGATATGCAGATATTTGAAATTTGATTAGACATCGTCATTTATATGAGTCAAACATAACACCAAGATTGCGACAAGTTTGTGACAAATAAACTGTGTGGCCAGAAATTGAGATGGAATTAATATCAATTTTACTAAGCTGCACTTTAGAACCAAATATAAGGAATTCACATTTATCTGAATTCAGTTTCAGAGAACGTGCGAGCATCCAATCGTGAACATATTTTTATTTTCATCTTTTATATCTTAATTTTGACTTTATTTTTAATAGTTCCTAGTATCAGATCATTAAGTCATTAAGTTACCGTGTTGTGACAGCGGTAACTCCAGTATTGTGGGGGGGGGGGGGTTCCCAACTGATTGGCATTCCCAAATAAGTTTGTACTTGATAGAGCCATGAGCCATTTCTTTTGCTTGTCAGAGAATTCTGGAGGGAAAAAGCCTCTTTTTTTTGGTGTGTTCCCCCCCCCCCCCCCGTTTACTAAATCCTGGATCCGCCACTGGATAGAGCTGAGGCAACAGTTGGCGTCTGTTTATCGTTTCGGAGGTGATTAGACTTCTAATTTTTAAATGGAAAATATTAATAGCTACTGTCCCCGATATTATTTCAGTGTTGTCACGCTTGGGGAGGGGGGGGGGGGGGGGGAGCAGGTTATTGTCCATGATTTCCACTAACCCCTCCCGGAACCACGAGCCGCCATTGGTAGTTGAGATAACATTTCCAGCTAAAGATCATCAGCAGCATTGTTATCAGTTGCTAAGTATCACGTCTGTAATCAGTCTATATTGAGCTGCGATGATCTACCTGTAGCGTGCATTAACAAGGAGTTATCACATAACTCCTTGGCATTAACAACAGTCAGTTGATTAACAGAAAGATTAGCTCAGTTGTCTTCATCAAAAAATATCATACAGATATCGCCACTTTTTTGGTGGAGTTAACTTAATTTTCTTGAACTAAGATTTTTGGAAAAGTAAGTACTGGTAAATATTTTCTTCTAGCTTTTACAAATGTCTTTCTCATTCCTTCATTCTTATATTCATTATTTCATCCAATCATTCATTATTTCATCCAATCATTTATTATTTCATCCAATCATTCATTATTTCATCCAATCATTCATTATTCATCCTATCATTCATTATTTCATCCTATCAATCATTATTTCATTCAGTCATTCATTATTTCATCCAATCATTCATTATTCATCCTATCATTCATTATTTCATCCAATCATTCATTATTTCATCCAATCATTCATTATTCATCCTATCATTCATTATTCATCCTATCATTCATTATTTCATCCAATCATTCATTATTTCATCCAATCATTCATCCAATCATTCATTATTCATCCAATCATTCATTATTCATCCAATCATTCATTATTTCATCCAATCATTCATTATTTTATTCAATCATTCATTATTTCATCCAATCATTCATCCAATCATTCATTATTTCATCCAATCATTCATCCAATCATTCATTATTTCATCCAATCATTCATTATTTTATTCAATCATTCATTATTTCATCCAATCATTCATCCAATCATTCATTATTCATCCAACTATTCATTATTCATCCAATCATTCATTATTCATCCAATCATTCATTATTTCATCCAATCATTCATTATTTTATTCAATCATTCATTATTTCATTCAATCATTCATTATTTCATCCAATCATTCATTATTCATCCAATCATTCATTATTCATCCAATCATTCATTATTTCATCCAATCATTCATCCAATCATTCATTATTTCATCCAATCATTCATTATTTTATTCAATCATTCATTATTTCATCCAATCATTCATTATTCATCCAATCATTCATTATTTCATCCAATCATTCATTATTTCATCCAATCATTCATTTTTCATCCAATCATTCATTATTTCATCCAATCATTCATCCAATCATTCATTATTTCATCTAATCATTCATTATTTTATTCAATCATCCATTATTTCATCCAATCATTCATTATTTCATCCAATCATTCATTATTTTATTCAATCATTCATTATTTCATCCAATCATTCATTATTTCATCCAATCATTCATTATTTCATCCAATCATTCATTATTTCATCCAATCATTCATTATTTCATCCAATCATTCATTATTTCATCCAATCATTCATTATTTCATCCAATCATTCATTATTCATCCAATCATTCATTATTTCATCCAATCATTCATTATTTTATTCAATCATTCATTATTTCATCCAATCATTCGTCCAATCATTCATTATTCATCCAATCATTCATTATTCATCCAATCATTCATTATTTCATCCAATCATTCATTATTCATCCAATCATTCATTATTTCATCCAATCATTCATTATTTCATCCAATCATTCATCCAGTCATTCATTATTCATCCAATCATTCATTATTCATCCAATCATTCATTATTTCATCCAATCATTCATTATTTTATTCAATCATTCATTATTTCATCCAATCATTCATTATTTCATCCAATCATTCATTATTTCATCCAATCATTCATTATTTTATTCAATCATTCATTATTCATCCAATCATTCATTATTTTATTCAGTCATTCATTATTTCATCCAATCATTCATTATTCATTATTCATCCAATCATTCATTATTTCATCCAATCATTCATCCAATCATTCATTATTTCATCCAATCATTCATTATTCATCCAATCATTCATTATTTCATCCAATCATTCATTATTTCATCCAATCATTCATTATTCATCCAATCATTCATTATTTCATCCAATCATTCATTATTTTATTCAATCATTATTTCATCCAATCATTCATCCAATCATTCATTATTTCATCCAATAATTCATTATTTCATCCAATCATTCATTATTTCATTCAATCATCCATTTCTGAATTCAATCATCATTCCTCCCTTCATTCATTTATTCAATTATCAATCAGTTAAACCAACCATTCATTATCTGTTATTCTTTCAATCTAAGTGTAATGATCACTTATTCCTTAAAGATAAATTTGAGTTCTGGTCATGCAATTGCATTGTGAAAGAAACTGTCTCAAAGCAATTGGGAAAGGTTGACCATGTCTACATAATTGTTTTATACTGTGTTGTTTGGAATCATTGAAATACATGTAAATAAAAAAAAAATCACCAAATCTCGCTAAAAACCACATGTACTTCACAGAGAAATGGGAATGTGGGACTACACACACAAGTGGCACGAATGTTCGGCCTGAATATTTCATCCATTTCTAGTCATATTTCGAATATGAGGGCATTTGAAGAGCAATCCTTTTCAGGGGATTTTTCTATGATGTTCTTCCAAACCGACATAAAATGAACGAGAAAGCTCACAATTCATTTTTCACCTTTCCCAGAACTATAGGGTTAGTTCACATTATTCATTTATGCATACACAAATTCGTTCCCCATCAAATAATTCATTAATTCATCTGTTGAGAGCAAGATGAGTATTAATTCTATTTCAAACGGTATGCGTCAATGACCTTCTGGCTCTCGGCAAACAAATTCATCCTCAAAACACTCTTTCTAAAATCACTAGAAATATCTTCAATCTCATTTGGGTAGTGTAAAAGAAGAATGCAGATTTGCTCAACACTTCTGAAACTTACATTGTTTTCAGTGAAATGATTTATTGAGTTTCAGTGAAAATGTCAGATCGATATCCTCCTTTAGATTTGAAATATTTATTTTACATTAATATCATACTATGATAAAAATTCTTATGATTAGTAACACTTACAGGTCAATATATATATTGAAGGTTCACATACTTACATACTGTACAAGTTCTCAAATACTTCAAGAGAAAATGAAGAAATATAATTACAAACAAGATTTATACTAGTAAAATTATATACTGTAAATGTACATTTTTATTTACTCATAATTCACTATAAAGCATGTGAGACACAGCTAAATGAGCTGGGTTTATATCATATTATACAAACTAGCCTAAATTTGATCGATCACTTAAGGAAATGAAAAAAATAAAATCTTAAGTAAATGTCTTTAGTGCCAGATCTAAATATCAGAAGAAAAATTAAAGTATGAATTCAGTCATGAATGAGTGGCTGGAAAGCAGGTTTAGGGTTCAATCCCCTCATTTGGCACCAATATATAGGCACTCAAGCTATGTCTTAGAATCATTTCACTGTCACATAACTATGTTTGAAATTACATACCCACCACCACTAAAACCAAAGACAATAGAATGAAATGACAGGAATATAAAAAGTTTTTGGGCCATTTTTTATCTACATTAAATGTGTTACTGTTATTAATTACTGCTGTAGTTATTCTGCACATGATAGCAGTTTAGTTGTTTCGCTATTCTGCACAATCAATAGACGTGTCTCATAGAATATATAAATATGCATCATTTTCACCAAATAGGCCTTCACATGTCTCTGCCCCCAAATCATGATAAAAAGTAAAAATTATTAACATAAGATAAAAACAACACTGACAAGACAAAATATAAAGTCGTAATCTCGACAAAAATATGCCAGAAATCTTGACATGAATGAAATCAATGTACACACACAAAACAATCTTTTGAGGGACTTGAAGAGTAAATGAGTTATATATGTTGCCAATTCACACGGTGAAAATCGGAACAGAGCAATGTATTATGTAATAAAGCTTATACCATAACCCATACCTGTAAGAAATATGTTTTGCTCTGAAATATAATAAAATAAATAGAAACATTTAAGAATACATCTAACTACTAGCTTTACAAAATCATAATATATTTTGACATAGAATATTTCTAATTGCAGATATACATGTAGAGTAATATAATTTTGAATTGCATGTTAACTTATAAGAGATTTACCAACTCTGAATTTTGCACTAATTTGCAGAAGCATCAGCATTTGCGCGAAAGGATATACAAATAACAAAGAGGCAGTGTGTCCTTCATATGACCTTGAGAGAATATCAGCTCTATAATTATTTTCCATTTATCATTCACAAAAGAAATAGAACAAATTGTACTACACATGCAAACATGCACATTAACATGGCAAAGCTCCTAATTACTATATTCTAACTGACATGCTGATCGGTTTCACGATGATTCACTTCTTGGTTGAAACCCCAAATGTACAAATAAATGCGGAAGAAACTTTCAATATAGAACCATAGTCTGGTGGTAGTTATGAAGTACAAGAAATAATACCTGGAGATAAATTATTTAAAGTACTGGCTAAACAGAAAAAAGAAAAACACAATTTGAAAATTTCTCCATTCTTTTTAATAAATCCCATTATTAATGTTTAGGAAGTACTGCTTTTGTTTATTATTTATCAATATAAAGAAATGTTTGCATGCATATGACACATATCTTGTTATAATATCAATAATTCAATTATTATGGAATATATAGGAGCTAGGCGTTCATAATCATCTTCATAATAATGACAATAATAATAGTAATAATATATATTAAATGTAAACAGCTGAATACTTTGTCTTTGCTTAAATATCACATAATGCATCATTGATCAGATATACATATTTGAGATTTTCTCAGGAGTTATAATAATTCATGAAAATAATACAAGCTAATATATAAATCCCTCTCATCATTGCTGAGTTCTAACTCTTCATTAATATCCTATATATTACAATCAATCAGTTTTCATAAATATACATGCCATTCATAGGTAGTAAGAATCACCATTTATACATGCCTTTCCTTCAAAATTCGGTATTTACATCTCCGCATTCTCTATTTCGGCAGGTCAGTTTTCAAGAACTGCATTTTTCATGGAAGATATCAATAATGTGGTAAGAAATGTTGATCATAGATCAATATCATTCATTCATTCATTCAGCATGTTCTAAAAAGACAGCCATATGCTGCACACGCCTCCTAAATATAACTGTATCTACGTGTAACTAGAAGACTATATCATTACGATATTGACAGTGCAGTCTTCACTCTTCTTGAAAACCAATTCCTGACACTAATGCACATCAGGATACTGTCATTACAGATATAAATTGTATCTGTGTTCTATTGAGCATGAATTTGCACTCCTGGGAATCAACAAATCTGCAGTTGCTCTGGCAACTAACATCAACAATTTCGCTGAAGATTACTTCATGGCACAGGTACTGCCTTCTTTACAATGAAACTCAAATGCCCCAAACACCATCAATACCCCTGTCACACCAAACCATACATTTCTATGACAAATTTGCTCTCAGCCAATCAGATGCAAGGATTTCAGTAGCTTATAACAGTTATTGCAACTTGTTATTGATAAGTTTTATGAAACAGGGCCCAGGTGAGGCATAATGCACAATACCCAGATGAACAGCACCAAGCACGATAAACAATTTTAAACCGATGAATTACAATACAAAGAAATATGTAAGGACATAATCGTACTGTTACAGAGCATGTATACCGATAGATGAGCAAACACTCTACTTCCCCAGTTACCTAGTCCCACAGATACATGTTCATGTAGGCGTTAAAAGCAGGTGGTCACCTGGCCGCTTACTTGTCAAGTATGCAAGAACAATCAGAAATTAAGATGAATATTTGTTGTTTTAGGTTAAGAAAAATTGATCAGAGAAACTAAACCAAGGATCCAGCAATCACCTCTTATCTTATCCATAATAAGATGTGATTGCTGGGCAATGCAAAGCACAAAATTCACACAACAGACTTCCGACAAAATATCAAAGGGAAGGTTGAGTTCTGGGAAAGATTATTCTTATTAAGTTAGTTTGGAAGATTATCACAGTAGATACGTCCCCTGAAAAGGATTGCTCTTCAAAGACTTAAAATGCCCTCACATTCAAAATATGGACAAGAAACAGCTAACATGTTTGGGCTGAACATTTGTGTGTAGTCCCATATACACATATCTGTGTGCAGTGCATGTGCCTCTCAGCAGGATTGAGTCAATTTCTTATCATTTTGTTGATTCAAAAACCTTACAGCATACACAAATTCGTATGTGTTATATGATCACCCTTTCCCAATTGCTTTGAGACAGTTTCTTTCACAATTCAATCTCATGACCAGAACTCAACTTTATCCTTAATATACCATTGTGAAAGACAAAGTCTTCTTTCAGTTATCTGCCAGGATGAAATCTGTATTGGACACAGGTTCTATTTTAAACAGACAGAGCAAATTCAAGAAAGCTGGCCTTGCATCACAAGAAAAGCAATGTCTGTTGTCAGAAATAAATGATTCCTAGCTGCAGTATTACTATATTAGGAAGAGCGCATGGAACTGCAGCATTCCTTCAGAGCCCGTGCTGAAATTAAAAGGTCCATACATTCTTATGTGTTCCTGTATCGTAAGAATCATATATCCATTACTCATTGGAGTGATACCATCTTTCATCGCATTAAGGCCGATACTCGTTTCTGATGACTGAAGAAAATTCAGGCATGGGATATCTAGTTAGAGCTAAGCATCATACACTAAATCAATCAACCAAGTGAAAGAATGTAAAGAATTTGAGTGAACATGTCTATCTGCATGTATATTGCTTTCCAAGGAAACGTGTTCAGTGTTGATGGAAAGGGATATTCTGCATAGACAGCATTCAGATATTAGATTACTCAGTCCGAATCGTCCAGTACATGGAATACGATGTTGCACAGCATAGAAAGAATATTTTAATCCTGACTGGTGCATGCTTTCCATTCAAACAGATCACATAAAGAGAATTATTTTATCCCAACCGATCCATGCTTTCCATTCAAACAGCCTATAGTCGATGAAAGACAAGGTTTCCAGACGATGTTGTGAAGATGGGACAAATGACGTGTGGCTACACAGAAGATATTCCATAGGGGACTGCAGCGTAGGAGAGAGCTGTACTGTGCTGTCATCGCTCAAGAATAATTTGAAGGGGATAGTTATTGGACTTCTCAGCCTGCATCTTGCTCTATATTTGTCTTTCCAATAAAACTTCCACGCACTAATTCTCTGCGGTTGGATTCCAAGTAGAGAGATATTCCAAAGGGAATGCATGACACCGGAGAGGTGATGTTCCCTATGCTCTAGGTTTGTAGAAATGAGCTCTAATGGATAAGGGCTTTGAAGAGATTAGATGGAGTATTAGGTGCCCTGATATGTAATAATACCACTGGTCCACCTGACATTGCATTAGATCAAGGAGAGATGCAATAAGTACAGCTTGGCATTGAAAGAGAGCATCTACACAGTAGACATGCTCTCTCTATATGTGTATCCCTCTTAATGGTCAACAAAAGCATGATTAGTTGAAGAAGACGTGCAGGTTTGGTAAAAGATAATGGTACTTTCATCCTCCAGCACCCCTCCCAACACTCTCCCTCTCTATCTGTTTGCAAACAAGGTCAGTCCATACGGATATTATCCTTAAGTTGTCTTGAATGTACTCCATTCTCTCTCAGTCGATTCCAAACGTGCTTGTCTCCTCCACAGCGATCACAAGTTTCTCCATAAGCATAGCATAGGTTGGGTACGCAGGGAGGTCCAGTCGGTTGAAACAGGTGTGTGCCCTGAAATGTACAAAGTTGAAAGAAAGAGGGTTGACACAAATTGAAATAACTCGAACTTCTCAACAATAACTTCATATTACAGAACTTTCAAGCACAAGATATAATGCTGAATAGTACTGTCTGCTTGACTGATGGATTGAATTATCTACCCAACACCCAAGAAAGCAAGTAAAGTACAAGTATATGCTCTCATCCTCATACATGTACGCAGGCAACCAATGGATCTATGGCTTTTATATTTCACAGACTTGGATCTAGTAATTGAGGACCTATGGATTACTAAAGGGCACTAGAGCATCAACTGGGCTTTGAACCCAGGAACTCCAGGTTACCAAATCATTGTTTGATATTTGTGGACCCATAAAATATTGTGAGGCCTGGTTTACAGAGTATGTGTATGTCTAAATTCTTGTTAAAAAGGCCCGGGACCGTATTCTCAATACTATGTTATCTTTCATGTTAAGGAAAACTATGTTTATTGTCATAACAAACTGAAATTGCGCGCAATAAACACTAATCATTGGTGCTTGCGCAGATGTCTCTGGTAACTTTACGCGTGCACTGCCATCTGTGCGCAATCATTAACCAATGACTTGTCCTGATTTTGATTTGTTATGACAATTAACATCGTTTTACTAACATAAAACATGGCCCCTGGATCTATGATCTTTAACAGGCATGCACCTTGTTCAGCTTACACATATATCCATAATTCAACTAGATGTACAATTTTGGCTTTAAAATCAAGTACAAGGGGTAAGAAAGGAACCACTTCCCCAAAAGGAATGAGAAGCCATATTGCCTGCTCTTGTTCAATAAACGTACATTATTTTATGCTTCTTGCATATCAATGCATATATACATATATATATATATATACGTATGTACTTAGTAATGGCATGTGCAGTCATCTGTAACTCTCTTACATCCTCATTCATTCTGCTCTCTCTCTCTCTCTCTCCTTCTCTCTTCACTTCCTATCCACCTTTCTCCCTTTCTCCTTGCTGTTCTGCATCACCAGGACCCCCTCTACTACCCCTTAGTAAGATTGTATTTAAATTGTAAGGGCTCTCAAGGCATCAAGCTTCTGCTTATCTTGGAGCTGTAGGAAATACGTTTCTGTGATGACATTATGTAAACTGTATACTATGTACTTGTATTTGTATGCAGAACTGAAATGAAATGAAATGAAATGAAACCCCCTCATTTATTTTTTAAGTTCACTCACCTACACTGAAATGACTTAAATGGCATAGCTAATTTGTACCCCTACAGAGCTTACAATAAATAGAGAGTCAATCTATTTCCTTAATCCCTTAATCTCCTAATCCCTGTCTTAATCCAGCTTTAATTGGGACTAGAAAACCCTGGTACTCTTTCCCTTTCAATTTATCTTTTGGTTCCATACAGAGTGTTTGCAGTACTTCAAGAGACATCAATTGATTGAGGTCATGAAACACTGTGGAAACAAGGCATAT
Organism: Heliocidaris erythrogramma; assembly: GCA_025617745.1. Taxonomy (NCBI): domain Eukaryota; kingdom Metazoa; phylum Echinodermata; class Echinoidea; order Camarodonta; family Echinometridae; genus Heliocidaris; species Heliocidaris erythrogramma. Next base: position 36,059,810 of record CM046870.1, on the reverse strand, counting down.
ATACTCATGTGGTTGGTAACACTTTTCTTTTAATCATGATTTATGACAGTATTATCATCATGTGCCAGGCAGAAGGACATAAATGAATGCACAGCTGGTAGAACTATATTTCTACAAGTACGCAGTCTAAAAGTTTGATGTTTTTTTATGACATCAACGCAGAACATTTCAATCTATGCATTATCTAAATTGTCTAAAATGATGGGTTAAACTTGTCTGCAATATGTTTTCATCCTTTCATTATAGAAAACTAACAATTTAAATTTATGACCAAAATTGGTGTTCATGCCTTTCTGTCAGGCACACAAAGATATCACCAATTTTAATCAATGAAAGAAAGTCCATTCAGCAATAACTCACCTTGGTAAGAATGAATTCTTTCCCCACTTTTCGATGCAGAACTTCCTAGGACCGTTGCTACCTCTGAGAGCAGCGAATCCTTCGTATGGAATGCTGGAGGTTCCCGTCACAAACTGGAGCAGTCGAAGCCTTCTCTCGTTGTCAAACCTCTCCACAGCCATCCAGAACCAGTTGATCACATGATGCTTGTCATGGAAACCTATTATAAACAATATATATATATATATATATGCATAGATTACTTAAATCTTTGTTCATTGCATTTCCATACACACAATGCTAAGCATAAAGTTAACAAACTGAAATTCATGTACTGTATAATGATAATGATAAAAAAGAGACAAAAAAACAAAAATCGGCTAAAGATTACATTACAAGTATGTACCAGCAAAAGCCTTTTATAACTGTACTTGGTTAATAAAGATAAAATTTTCAGTATATATTTACTACCGCAAAGTGAACAACTATCTCAAGAACATTTCAAAATGCTAATGAATAAGAGAGAAGGATTTTGATTTTCCTCTGTCTAATGTGTATTTCCTTTCACATGATATCTAATCTACATGTAACTTCACAATTCTCAAACCCAAGTTTTTCCTTGTCCAAAAACATTAGAACCAATCTCAAATTGTGGGTGGTCTATAATAGCACCTATGGCAGTGAAAAGGTTGGGACAACATTTCTGCGTACCTCCTCTGTACTCGGTATTCCTCCTCCAATCGGCAACGTCGATCTCGGCCGTACCAGCGATCACCAACTCCAACTCCCTTGCATCAAACACAGATACCAGTCTGGAGTCAACCACCTACAATGGAAAATGATAAGCAGACTGGTAGCATTAGTCTCCACTAGAAAGTAAATCATAACATCTTGGTCCTCTTTCACAAAACCTTATATAAATGGCAAGTTACAATGATTGATATAACCCCTACCATGCCACCAGATTTTTGAGCAATTGTCAAAAACAAATTTTCAAGAGTTAAATATGGACTTTCAATGCGTTTCTCTTGAGCAAACTGGGCAAAGATATATTGCATAGGTATAAACATTATATTGACAGCACAAGTTTCTATATGAAGAACAACTTTCAAGCCATTCTAAGCCTAAACAAAATGTTCAACACTAGAATTTTTGGGTGGGATTTGCCGCCCACAGCATGGTAGGGTTAAGCAACTGAAATCACTGCATCTGATTGGCTGAATACAAATTTGTTACTGAATTTTGGCACTTGTTATTGAAAACAAATTTTTATGAAAAGGGCCATTGGAAATGTAATTTGAGAGCAATGGTCCCAACATCATTATGAACCGATTACTATATAGTAAAAGTCCTTACATGCATTTGGTGTTATGGATAAGTGAAATGTGAACAAAAAAATCACATAAACTGAGGGATAGTAACATAGATATGCATATATGGGGATGAGGTAATTTGGACAGACCCAGTGTGACATCATTCTGCAGGATTTTACATTTTCTTCACTTTTTTCAAAGGAATACCACTGGACATTGTTAAATTGTGATTCTAGCCACATTAAGGTATATTCTATGCCAACGGATGCAAAGTTACATATATATCTGTCCTTAATTAAGCACATTTAGACAAAAACACAGGTATGTCTTCAGTGTCTTGGAAAGCGGTGTACTGGCATTCCACATCCTCCATTACCATGCCTTTTATTTCTTATTCATATGAATTGTTAACTGACCTCATAGAAGCCCCTAACAAGGCTCTCCGTCTGTTCCGACACGCCCCTCTCGATACGCCATCTCACCATCTTCTCAATGTATTCCTTCTTGTTCTTCTCCGTCACGGCGATGTTCTTCCCGTTCGGCTTTAGCTCCCTCTCGGTCAGCTGTAGGGCAGTATCAAAATTGGTGAAACTATTGTTAATGCAATTTTAAATCTTTTGTGCTCATGTATGGATAGTTGCAAACTACAGATTAATAGCTCTCTCTGTCAGCTGTAGGGCAGTATTAAAATTGGTGAAATTATTGTCAATGTGATTTTGTGCCAAAGTATGGATAGTTGCAACTAGAGATTACATTGACATGTTCACCTACATGTAAGAACAACCACAACACAGATGTAAGCTACCAACTACCATATTACCAATCAGGAATAATTTAGTAGTTAACAAATTATTTATTGTCATGTTCTTTGTGTTTCTGGAAATTAAATGAGAAAAAAAAATCTAAATGCTAATACCATTCTCAATATTACATGAAATTAAAGAGCTAGTAGTGTGTCACGAAACTGTCATAAGTCAAGGTTCATGGACATCCAATTAAAATGCCTGTTATCTAATTCAAACATGCATTTGAATGGCAGGTTGGTGAACTACTATGACTGGTTCATAAGATGCTGCATGGTGGTTTCCAAATTCCACTAGTTTGGGTTGTCTCAAATGCATATTGCAGAACCATGTAATGACCATGCGGTGTCCACTCACCTGACCAAAGACTTCTTCGTCCGCTGTGAAAGTCAGATCAAGCTGGTCAGTGATGTCATTATCCTTGACCCACAGCAGGCTGCGATAGAACTCACTGTCCAGAGACTCCAGGTCAGTCAGGTTACAGAGCTGCCTCAGGAGGGCCTTGTAGAACGGCCGAGTGAAGAAGGCATCGAGGAGGAAGTGGTGAATGATGGCCAGACCGATCACCCGACCACAGAATCGGAACCTACAGGAAGATTCAAGAGACATTTGAATATTTTGAACAACATGACTGATAAAAAAAGTTGGTATGAATGAAATAAGTTGCAAAACAGTGACAATAAGCACTACATGTATCCAAATTACAGCAGAAAAGTTGGTTTTATCAATAAGCCTGACAGAATCTGAAAGAGAGAGATGACATAACCTGGAACTAGGCAAAGGCCTAAAAATGGAATCCCTGTTTTCAAGTAAACTTTATTTTCAGACGTTAATCTGATTTATACAATATCAGAGTAAATGCCAATATTCATTCCCTATGTGCAAAATTCATGATATAAACACATTTACAATCTCCTTTTCTCACCATTCCAGATAGTTATCAACGAAGGCTGACATAGGACTGATCTGTACAGTGTAGGTATCAATGGCTGAATACTCAAACAATCCGTAGTACGGGTTGAAGAGCTCCCTTGACAAGAGGAAGAAGAACTCTCGCGATGGGCCACCATAGTCCAGACTGAAAAGACAAAAAATACATCAGTGTCTTTAATGTAATCGCAACAAGGTACTGAGTAACAAACAAAATGTCTGTAAAGGCAGGAAAGAGCGTTTCATCAAGTATTTTGTCAGTGATTTTTTACTCACAACTGTTATAAGCTACTGAAATCCTTGCATCTGAAAAGCTGAGAGCAAATTTGTTGGTAAAAATCACTGAAAACACTTGATGAAACTCTCCCCAATAGTTACTACATGTATGGACACAAAGACAGGTGGATTTTCTCGAAAGTTGTAAAACATAGCACATTCCACTCTCATCAACCCCGAGTTTATTACCCTTCCTAGCAAAGGTCTTTGGGGTCAACTACTAGAAGATAGAAGGTTATAAGCTACATGCACAAGGATATTGGATTCATAGTTTGGTGATTCAACCAACAGACCACAGTAACTCTACACTAACTGCTGCTCAGTATATAAATAAAACAAAGGTTGAACTTGTGCACTGCAATAAATTAAAATGCTTTGGTAACTTCACAATGGTCCAAATCCCTCTCTGCTTGTGTTACAAGCTTCAGACAATTCCAAAGCTAGATAGTGAGTAAATGTCATCTAATGGACTCATAGCAATATGCTATTTGTATACATTGGCCCGTATTCTGAACTCCGATTTAACTTAAGCTGTGGTCCAAGTGTGGTTTAAACCCAGTCTAAACCTGCCCTTTAAACCAGAGTTTTAGAAAATCATATTCTGAACTCCGGTTTAACATAAACTCCAGTCTAGTGTGGTTTCACTTTGTACAGGAATTTAGACTGGATTTGTGGTTCATGTCGGTTTTAATTAAACTCTGGTTAAATTTAGACTGGAGTTTAAGTTTGTAACTTACCCTTCCTCTCCAGCGAAGCAGATGAAGAGTTTACACTTCTGAATGTCCTTCTTGTTGATAGCCATGATCTTACCAAAGGCATCCTCTAACAGGTGATCTCTCCTGATCGTCAGTCTGTAAGGGACAAGAGATGATACAAGGGTTACAGGGGGTGGAAGGGTTGTATGAAACATGCCCTGGCGATAATTGTTCCACAGCCTTTTACCTACACTAATAGAATTCCGAACACCGACCCTGGAGCAAACACTATAACTAACACCAACCCTAACACTATACCTTACACCAACCCCAACACTAAACCTAACACCAACCCTAACACTAAACCTAACACCAACCCTAACACTAAACCTAACACCAACCCTAACACTAAACCTAACACCAACCCTAACACTAAACCTAACACCAACCCTAACACTATACCGAACACCAACCCTAACACTATACCTAACACCAACCCTAACACTATACCTAACACCAACCCTAACACTAAACCTTATCTAAAACCCAATCACACTCCTCACCCTACATCTTTAACAAAATAAAGCCCAGAGCAATTATTGTCGAAGCAATTATCACTATAGCAAATGTCGGATCACTCTAAAATAGAAACTGATAATATGCATTGTGAACATTGATTTATGGATTTATGGATTTTCAAAGGATGGTGGAAAGGATGGTGGAAGGGACGTACTTTAACTTGGTTGGTCCCTGGCCAAAGCCTTTAGCCTCCAGCTTCCTATAGAAGTTTCTCAGCTTGGCATCAAAATCTCGCTTGTATGGGGCTGGTGCTCGGGCGTTGGCACGACCAACAACTGAAAATAGATGGGAAAACAATAGATGATAACAAGCATGTATAAATAAGTAATGGGAGCACAGGATTAGATACAGGTAGACAAAAATAAAAATATCACTTCAATATATTGAGTATCAACGGAGCAGTCCAGAAAGAATTTCTCTTACACATTTGACATGGCTATTCAACAAAGAATGAGACAGTATTCAAATACTTGAACAGTTGTTACATTTTCTATATTATCATTATCATCATCATTCTTGCCATCGTCGTTATCATCATCATCATCATCATCATCCCCATCATCATCGTCATCATCGTCATCGTCATCATCATCACCACCATCGTCACAATCATCGTCTTCATCATCATCATCATCATCATCATCACCATCACCATCACCGTCATCATTATAATCATCATCATGATTGACGTCGTCATCATCATCATCATCGTCGTTGAAGTCTAGCTATCATTTACCTGGTGATGAATGGGGTGAATGTTGAGGCGAGTTCTGGGGTGATATTGCTTGTGCTAATGTAGATCTCAAGGCATTTGCTTGTTGTGGGTTGGGCATATAGCTCATGATGTTTTCCTCAAATAAACTGGAAATAGATTATATAAATAGACATTATACTTTCTTCATATTTCCAAGAAAAAACAAGAAATTGAAATTGCTACATGCATGTCTCTATTGGACACTTCATATTGAATGCAAAATTTAAAAAAAAAAATAAATTGTGAAGAAAATTTTTGTCACAAGAGTGAAGACAAAAACAAATCCATAAACTTTCACAAAGTGTTTACAACGAACATGTTTGCAGTAAGAAACTTTTATGAATTAATGTTTTATGACATGCATTATGAATTTATTTTGCAGCACTGAAAATTTTGTAAATCAGGGCATTGTTTCACCAAACCGTCATAAGTACAACCTCGCCAACATCCCATTGAACCGCGTGTTAATCTTAATACATACGTTTCAATGGGATGTCCGTGATCTTGTTCTTATGATGGTTCGATGAAACAATGCCCTGGACAACTAAAAATAAATGTGCAAATATTTACTTGCCAGCAACAGTTCCTAGTTTCACACTAGTGTAAAATCTGTGTGTGTATTTTTTAGACTAAGAGGAGATAAAGAAGACTACTGCTGACTTACCTCAGTAACATAATTAAATCCATATCGTTGGAGAGATTTTCCAGGGCTTCAATACCATCTTTCCTTATTTGTATGAGCTTGTCTCTGTAAATACAAATGAGAAAGGTTAGTTAGTTCAAACATCAGTTTATGTAGTTCCATCGTACAAATGTTATATCCAACCTAGGTTTAAATGCCTTAAAGTCGGTGAAATTAATTTTCTTCAAACCTCTTTATTTATGTATCGTTATAGTACTAATGTTTTACCTGCCTCGTTTTCTTCCATGTTCATGGAAAACAATGCTATTCACTCTTATTCGACGAGACAAGCAGCAAACTTGCACTTGTTTAATCCACGTACAGTATTGGCACATAAATCAGTGAGACATACTGGTCCAGACGTTTGGAATTCTTTACTAATTGAAACACGTAATTTGCCTACAATTTACTCTTTTAAAAATGCAGTCAAGCGCATGCTCATTGCAAACATTTTTATTTAAGATATTTGTTCTATTAGTTGGTTGTTAATTCCCCTGAACATAGCGTGTACTTAATTATATTATGATTGTATATATTCTATATATGTATACATGTATAATTTGCCATGATATGTAATTATGCGCAGTGGTATCGTTAATTAGGGCATCTTCCCACCACCCTCCCCCCCCTCTCTCTCTCTCTCTCTCTTGCTTGTCTTACGTTTTCTTCTCTCTCTCTTTTCTCTCTGTTTCTCCTTCAGTATGGATGGACTGCACCTTTTATCATGTCTACTACATTTCTGCTTTCTCTAGAACGTACTGTAGAGATTTCAATCTTATTCTTTATCTGTATTTGTATCTGTATATAGTGTATTATATTTGCACTTTTTTTTGTTGTTGTATTTAATCTATTAATCTATGTTTACTTTTAAAGATCACATTGCAAGAGAATTCCATCAAAATAAATATTGGCTTAATACTTATTATTGCATAGATGGCATAAATTATAGAAGGTTATCCAAATTCAACGCTTGGAAACATTTGAATTAATGATTATTATCAATTATAAAACGGTAAAATACAGCCCCCGATATAGCAGCTGAAGAGCTCCTTGAACGCTGCTGAGATGTGTGACGACACACGAAGGACCAGTCCTGTCTAAGCAGACGATGTCCCATAACATCTTACACATTTTTCAGTGCCTGTTTTGTCATCTCCTCTTCACTTATTTCTCTTACTTGTCTAGCGTCAGTCTTAATGTTAGTCTGTTGCCTCACTCTTAACTTCGTGTATGGTATTATTTTGATGAAAAATGCAGCGTTAAAAAAATAAAGGAATCAGTCATTTGTAAACAAAATAAGACGCCATTGTATTTTCAGCTGCTTGCACCGGGGCATGTTCGGCGTTTCAAGAGGGAACGAATACAATCTGTGATATTATTCGGAGGGCTTTTCAATTTGAAAATGGGGTTTATTTCATTGATCATTGACCCTTCTCCTGTGTATTTACAATCAAACGGTTTTAGTTATCAGAATCAGTTTCACTTTCCCTTTTAGAATGGTGTGAAATAAGGTCATGTTAAATATACCAAACTCTTTATAATTTGATAAATAATTGCATTGCAATTACGTTCATTCATTATAGGACGTCGTCTGCTTAAGCAGGATCGATCCCTAGTGTGACGACATCAAAACATCGCTATATTTCTGGCGAATCCTCGGATATTCCAGATGTTTAGAAGAGCTTTTATTTGTGTTGTTTTTATAATCATCAGATACGCAGTTGACATAAAACTTATACGATTGCCATCTGTAAGCTTCCCAGTTTCTAGTGATACATTAATTGCCATATTTGTGATTTTCTTCCAATGTGATCTTTAAGAATGTATGAAATATGTAAGATCTTAGGTATGGCAAAACTTCAAGCGTGCAGCTTATATTGCCAGACCTCTGTGTGTTTCTATTTTCAAAGTTTGTATGTATGAAACTGATTATTGTGAAACATGCAGGAATAAAATAAGTAAATAAATAAAATAAACCTATCGTTGCAATAAATAAAGGAATGATTACTGTTACAACGTACATGTAAAAAGAAGTTTTAATCTTTAATATTCATCCCTTAATAATAATAATAATAATGGTGAAAACTTATAGAGCATACACACCGTCCAAGGAGGCTCATGGCGCTAGCCCAGCAACAGTTCTCTTTAAATTTAATCTAGGTATAATACAAATTTATGTTATATTAGATGATTAGTACTAAAGACTTAAAAACTTTAAAAAATTCAAAACAACTCAATCCCTTGTTGACTTACTTTAATTTCTGATTAGCACCAAGAGCAGGTTGTCTCTCCACCAGGATATCCATGATGTTGGGTTGCCTTAGAAACGCTACCACCTTCTCATTGTACGCTGTCAAGTCAAGGAAGCAAAACAGGATGGATAAAATGGGGTCAACACTGTCATTGTCAAAATGAAAGTGCAATAATCAAAATAGAATAAATATAGCTCTGCTTAATAGTAACTCCAAATAGGCCGTAACAGAAGTTTTGTGTGGCTTGGATTAGAGGGGATTAATGAGTGTAGGCATAGGGTCAAGCGATGCACTTGCTATCATGTGACAATTCTAAAAATACAATTTTTTGCACATGGAAGGCTCAAACATCAAGGCCCAAATTCACAAAGGAGGTTTAAACCATGGGTAAGGTTTAAGCATACTAAAATAAGCTTTTGATTAACCACAGGGCACATTTGAAACAGCCATTCTGATTGGTCAATGGTCAGCATTTTGAACAAGATGTGCATGAAACAACGAACTTGGGTGGCTGTTGAACTCTGCGATTGATTGCAAATCTTTATGTTACAGGGCCCTGGTTAGATGGGGATAACATGACAGGAAAGCCATAAAGGGGACAGTTCTTACCCATGGGCACTTCTTCAGAACGTGATGATCCTCCTCGAAGGGTCTCTACTGGTCTGGGGACAACGGGAGGGGGCCCTGAACCCCGGCTACCTCTGGAGTTATGGGCAGCTTGCTGTAAGAGAAACAACAAAATGACAAGTTATAAATCAAGCTTGATATCAGTTTGTTAAGTGGTATGTAGTAGCATACATACAAAGACAGCTCTTTATCAACGAGAGCATCTGGAAAACTGATGATTGTCTTTCACTTATCTACTTGGCCATAGGTCAAAATAGGCTAATAGTGGGTGAACAATATGATGGACAGACTATCTATAATGGTCCTGGTATGATTCTGGACTTCTAAGCCCATGATTTTGGTACATTATTTCTTTGCGCCGATGATTCTCTCTGTATTTTTGTTGTGTTTTTCAAAACTTTGGGTTCGCTCCCTTCTGCTGGTCACAAGACAGCATCTAACGGCATTTGAGATAAATCTCAAAAATCTCACTCACGATTGCATAGGTACTGTTCTGCAGCTCATCCTCGCCTTCACTACGACTCCTGATCCTGCCTCTAGGGGGAGCTAGCATGGCTCCTGACGTATCCACAATGTTGAGAGGAAGACGAGGGTCGATGAAACTAGTGGCTCGGTTGTTGTGGTCGATGAAGAAATCCTGAAATAGTACGACAATGTGGTTGAAAAATTTACCAACTCTTTGTTGTTGGACACTGAAAACCTGGATTACTATATTAAACAATGTACATGCCATTTGTGAAAAGAGTTAACAAAAGTGGTCCACTAAATTTCATGAATGTTGACCAAAGTGGGAAAAGAGTCAACAGAAAGAAGTCTAGAATGCCATAACAAACATATGATTGTAATCAATACATGGCTAAGTTAGGAGCCAGCACATTTGAGTAATTCTGCTACATGACTTTTCAATAATTGTACATGTACATGTCTTGAGGATAAGTGCTCAGAAAATTCCTCTTAATGCATGCAGCCATTACTGCCTGAGGCAGTTACCCATCTACATTGATCTAAAGACTCAGATATTGATCAAATTACATTAAAGTATCTGTAGACTTTTAAGGTAGAAAAGACTTTAAAGATAAAGTAGAGTTCTGGTCATGTCATTATATTGTGAAAGAAACTGTCTCAAAGGAATTGGGAAAGGTTGATTATGGGATTTACACACAAAAGTGGCATGAATGTTCGGCCCGAACATTTCAGCTATTTCTAGTCATGGTAGTTCGATTATAAGAGCATTTGAAGAGGAATCCTTTTCAGGGGATGTTTCTACTATGATGTTCTTCCAAACTGACATAAAATTATTTTTCATTATATTCCACATACTAAGAATCTTGCTGTTAGATTGGTCAAAAGGTAATCATGTGATAAAACGTAGTTTCCCCATATCAATCGATCCGAGAAGAAAAGTTTGTGACCTTGACGGAATAGTACTTAATTCGCTGATCTCTTCAGTCCATTACAGAGTCACAATGTGTTATCTATATTTGGGTACGTGCGAAATGAAAGTGCGTTACCTCTAAGAATACTCAAAATGAAAAGTGTGTGACCTTTATGAATAGCTCCATAGACGTACTAAAATATGCGCGCATTGCCCAATTGCGCGCTTAAAATGATCAAACAATTGTGCGCACCCAGGTATGGGAACGGTTTATGGAGGTTTATGGTGGTTTTAACATCTTTTGTGAATTTATTCGGGCCTAAATCATAAATGTCTTTTTCGAGAAGTAGAGAATAATTGTCTTTCTCGTACCAGTTAAATGTTTCAGATGCGGAATATAAAGCAAATAATCACCTTTTGATTTCAGGCGATCTGAATGTATAACGCTATCTTTCCTCAGCTTTGCCTCGGAAAGATAGCTACATCCAGATCGCCTCGGAAGTGATAGTTTGTCCCATCTCCTTCACCAACGGTAATTATTTGCTTACTATTCCTAGAACTCAACATCCCCTTTAACCCACTGATGATTAATTCTATTTTTCTTACCTTGCCAGACTTGTCCTTCTTGGTTTCCCATCCTCTTGGGAGATCAGCCCGGGGATCGGCGAAGGAGTTGAGAAGTGCCACCAGATCTCGATTGTGCTGGTAATCGGCAAACTTACCAGGATCTCTCCTGATCCTGTTCACCATGTGCTTCACAGACGAGTTCTTCTGGAATGTGTTTTTAGCATCCTTTAAAGAGAAAAGAAAAGAAAAAAAATCAATTAAAGGACACTTAACATGATGGTTGCCCCAGGCACCTGAAAGCACCGTAGAAGGAAGAGACATCCTGGGTATACACCAATCCAGTTTTAGCTAGCTACTCTCACTCCATATGTCTGCCAAAACTGTTGACGAGGTTGGGGGGGGGGGGGGTCTTCGTGCATGTTAAACAAAGTTATAATGTATGGGCAGCTGTAGTTATGACCTGACCTATTACATAATCAAATTAATCACACTTACTCATGATTTTGGTGACTCGGGTCATGGCGGTGATCAGTATTACAGTGTTCTTAAAATCCAATCAATCTACACTGCATTCAGGCATAAATACAGGGGTAAGAAGATGTGCACATTCTGGACAGGAGCGATAAATAGGCCAAATCATTGGAACTTCTTTACCTTTCATAGCCTCTCAATACCATCATTATTTATACAAAGGGAAAACATGCTAGGATACCAATAACATCAAGGAACATTGACAGATAAAAAGAAGAGGAAGAAGTATAAGAGAGGAAAGAAAGAAGAGAACAAAGACGAAGAAATAAGCAGCAGAAGATTTTGAGGACAAAAGAAAAGAATGAGGAAGAAGGAAGAATATAGAACAAGACAAAGACAAAAAAAAACAATAAGGAGATGAAGGAAAGGGAGAACAAAGAGGGGGGAGGGAGAGAGAGGGAGAGAGCGAGGAAAGAGAAGCTACATGTAAGCCTGTTGTTTACTCACCGAGTTTGAATGCAGGAAGTTGAAGAAATCAGGTCTTGTAATGAAGAGAACGGCCGGTGACTCCATGAGAGACTGGTGATTCCTTGGGTTCTGTATGTGAGGTATGCTCTCTGAAGAACCTACAGGGTGAGAAAAGAGAACATTCTCACCATACATCCCAATACAGCTCATCATGCCTGCGGGGCAATGCATCGATTTTATCGACACTCTGCTGCAACATCGATTCACGACTGGTCCACGCTGTGTACCGAGCCTTCGACAATCGCATCACAATTCAACTCATGTCAATACTCGTGTCAACAATGGCTTGACATGATCGACTGGGAATCAAGTTAGATAATCACTTTCTACATCCCTGGAATCCTATTGTCTACAGCGCTTGCCTCACAGGCAGGCTTCTGAAGCGCCCTGATCTGCTTCCTGTGCCTGACATACCCACTAATGAAGTAAGATGGATGATCAAACTGCTGCACTTTACCACAACCTCGAAGCTTCCCTGTTGCACAATGACAGCTGATACCTGTTTATCAGTGTAATGAATATCTAGTCTGGCATACCACACAGCTGTATGTTCAACTACACGTAACATGCCCTGTTCACACTTACACACAGACACATGACTACGTACATGTTGCATACATACAAGACCTATTCATACTCTGATTACAATCTGATTATATATTTCATTCAACATATTCTATCTAATTAGAATAGAACACACACACTAACACACTAACATGACTACGTACATGTTGCATACATATTAATACTCTTGAGATTATAATCGGATAAACATATTTCATTTATTGTATTCTGCTTGGCTGTATGTTAAAATTCTTCCTTTATCCAAGCATTTCTCATCAGTTCTATTCATTTAAAGACATATTATATCAGAGAATGAAATCACACATATACCAGTTCTAATATACAATATCTACATGTATTAATATCATCTATGAGTCACAAATTCTCAGTTGTCACTATCTTATTTGTGAATATATTTCGGAGGGAAATTTCTCAATCACAAAATAGTAAATATCTATTGAGAGAGTGAAACCGCTATGTTTCCAAAATATTTTACAGATCAAAATTTTACATGACACGAGTGGTCAAGTCTAGAGTACCGAATGGTGTTACTGAATCAATATTTGGTTCACGGGAATCATCCAGAATACATGGGGTGTGGTCAATGGGTGTGGAAGAAGGAGGGTCAACTTACTGGACGCTGAGGGGCCTTCGGAGCTGTTTCTCCGGCTGTCGTTGTCATCGCTTTGGAGGGTTCTCCTGATGCTCTGGTACCTGCAAAGATAATGAACCAAAGATGCACTCGATCACTAACAGCTAAATCTTAGCCAGAGCAACCAAATTGGCAACAACTGTAATCCGTTCACATTCAGCATTGCAATCATCATGTTGGCAATCATGAAAACTATGATAATCTCCCTTATGATAATTATCTTATCCAATACTCTATTCATTACTCTCAGCTATTATCTACCCACTGACCTTTGAGGGTGATAAAAGGAGGAGCTGCAAGTTTATTCAAATATTAGCTGGGTTCACACAATATGCCTTGAACTTTAAATTTAGCTTGTGGTTTTGAACTTCAAGGTTATCTTGTACTTAAGGACCATGTGTGGATGCACTCATAGCTTCGGAAACTTAAAGTTTACATAAAGTTTTAAGCCAAATGCGATCTTATGGTTAGCTTGATAAATACAAGCCATGGGGTCCAAACTTGACTTACATGCCGTGCGAAACTTTTAAGTACAATGTACGAAGTTTTGCCAGCTTGCAGTGACAGCGACTGCTTTCTCGTCTTGCAGTTTTAAAACTTTGAGGACTCTTTGTTTCGGAGTCATGTGAACTCACATCGTTGGTAGTGGGTCGTTGTTTAAAATTTCATGATTACATTAACTTTATTAAAACTTCAAGTTTAAAACTATGACGGTACAGTGTAAACACAGCTTTTGTCAAGAGTGTGAACAACCCCAAACAAAGCCAGTGTTGATATTTTCCACAAATAAACCACAAAGTTGGTGAAGGCCTTGGATTGCATGTATGTTTTTCCTCAAACATCCATGCTGTATAGGATAAAAAAAATAACTAATATACAGCCCTGGAAAAAAATTTTTAAACATAACTTCTTTTATAGGGTTATTATTTTACACATGTAACTGACAACTAAATCAGTTTCCTTTGTCCTTCTGTGAATACAGCAATTGTACTTTGCTACTGTGCTATTACATTTCCTCCATAACACAATAAGGCATTATCAGTAACTTTTTTAGTCTAATGATGTTTTTTCCATGTCTTTGGTAAAAATTGATCCATTTATTCATACTTTCCATCAATAAAACCATCTATTGAAAAAAAAAAAAAATTTCTGTCTTTTATTAGTTCATCTATCAATCAATCCACCTATCCACCCATCTATTCCTTTCTTTTAATAATCAATCCATCTATTCCTGCAATCTATCTATCAATCAATTTATCAATTCTTCCTCTTTCCTTTCTATCCATCCATCCATCCATCCACCTATCTATTCCTACTTTCCATCACTCAATCCATCCACTCATAATTTCTATACATCTATCTATCCATTCATCTATTCCTACCTTCTATCCATCCATGCAACCATCTTACTTTCTTTCATTAATCAACCCATCCATTCTTACTATCTATCCATCCATCTATCATCTATTCCTATTGTCTATCCACTCATCCATCTATTTCTTTCCTCTATCAATCTCTCCATGCTTACTTTCCATCAATCTATTCATCTATTCCTACCTTCTATCAAGCTGCTGTCTGCTCTGTTCTGATGCCCTGGTATCTCTGGGATGTCTTCCGGTCTGGTTACGTCCAGGCTTGGTCCAAGTAGTAGCGCGACTCTGGTGGTCAATATAGAACACTCGGCCGTACTGATCTATCCTCGCTTCCCAATCTGAGGATCAAATATGAAGAAAGAAATGTCAGGATGGAAGGGGATGAGAGATCTCCATATTAAAATAAAGATATATATACAGAAAGAATGCAAGAATGAGATGATAAGATGTGTGCATATCAATGTAGGGATAAAAAAAGATGCATCCTTAAGAAGTACAGGCTGAGGGCAAGCGATATATAAGGAGAGGTATAGTAAGGGGGGGGGGGAGCAGGAAGATAGAGAGCGAGAGAGAGAGAGAAAGGGGGGAATTAAAAAGATAGAGATAGAGAGAGGGTGAAAAAGGAGAGAGAGAGATGGTGGGGGGAGAGAGATGGTGGGGGAGGAAAAAAGGGGGGGGAAAGAGAGGGAGGGGGAAAAAAAGGGGGAGAGAAAGAGAAGCAGCTCAACAGAAAAACAATGGAGGTAATAGAGAAAGTGATGTCAATCAAGATGTAAACTTCTGACATTAATAAAAACATTTACATTAATGTATCAGATATTCAAATCACCTTGTGATACATCAGGGCCCTGTCTTTTCAAAAGTTGCGATTGATTCAAATCGATCGCAACTTAGAAGTAATCGCAACTCCTATCTCTTAAGCACACAATTGCGATTGACTTTAAGTTGCGATTGACTTTAAGTTGCGATTGATTTTGAATCAATCGCAACTCTTTATAAGATGGAGCCTAGATATCATAATTAAATCTGTAAACTGTGAGGCAGTGACTCACTGTCAGGTAAGGGGTCTTCTTCTTCGGGAAGGACGTATCTTTGGTAGGTGTTTCGATGACCCGGGGTCAACACAGGGGTCGTAGGTGAATCTGTGCTCGAACTCTCTGATGTTGTTCCTGGGATGGTCACTGCAGACACAACAGGGTCAAATTCACAAACAACAATGAAATACAACTACTCCCAGGTGTCACCGACATGACCTTTCGAGGGTTGAACTTCCTTCTTTGATCATACCCATTCCGGATGTTTTGGATAAAACAATAGGTGATCACAATAAAACAATGCATACCTGACATGCTCTAATTCAAGTAATGCCTGACATATTTTGTACTACAGGCAAGATTTCGACAATACACAATTTTCACTAGGCACATGTAAATGCATATGACAATTACAGCCTACCGGTACTTCAATGGAATTTCACACCCTATCTTTGTGCGTGAATGCATGCAGTGCTTTATCATTCCCTTTAAGTTTTGAATTTAGACTGCCTGTCATTTCATGTCATTCCATGATGCTAGCCGCTCCAAGGCTATAAATCCCTCTCCCTCTCTGCCAAAAATTCAATTAAAACACCATAATTGGACCTGAAATAGCCTTCCCATCCCAAATCAGACACAATTTGTTACATCTTTCTCTTGTTATTTTCCCCCCATCGCTGTAATTAGGATATCCTCATTGCCCTCTATGAAGGGGGAAAATGAGCAAGGTCTTGAGTTTCTTATGTTTTTTAAATTTCTTAAAGTCCTTGTCCTAATTTACTATCTCCCTCTAAAACATAATATCAAATTCCCTAGAAGCTTAATTTCACCGCAGTCCATAGAGAATCAATCCATCATAAATGTGACAGACAGAAGAAAAACATGAATTTATTTGTATTTTTCTCATTTTAATTAAAAAGGCCTTGATTTATGAATGCTCTCTAATTTCTAATTAATCCCAGTCATACCCACTGTGGTCAATTTAATGCCCTACAATTTTTGAGGCAAATGCTGAAATAAGATCTGAATTTGTTTACAAATAAGGAAAGAACAATTTACTAGATCAATGGCAAATTCATTTTTATCAACATTACTTACGATACTGTTGCTACACAAAGTTCTTATTCTACTACCAATTTCACACCAATACAATAGACCGCTTCTGTAATGTATACAAATTTATATATTCTCTGAGCACCTAGTGACGAGCTATTCCATGAACTTGCTTTTTTTATAAATGAGCCTGAATGCTTGGAATCCAGTTTGCATACATTATTTGTAGCTATGTCCGGCAAGCTTTCAGGATGTCAAGAACAACTTTTCTTTGAAAGGTATGCATAAAGTTTGCACACATTACTGAAGTGGTCTATTAATCCAGGACAGTGTTTATTGCATCTATGCAACAGCAGACACTACATCAACCACTCACCACATACCGTAAGCAAGCTGCAGGAACATGAAGTCCCTGTCTTTCTCACCAAAGCGCTGTCTCCAACAAAAATAATTTATTCTAGCTCAAATTTCAAACTTACAGGTACAAAAAAATCAGCCAGCTTCTGCGATGTTTAAGTCTCTGTCTTTCATCATAAACAGTACCGTAAAATGGGAACAACAATTTGAAAAGCTTCCTGACATAATATTTATTCCTAGTATTAAAACAGACCCTTTTCATCATTTTATTTATAATGAATTAAAGAAATAAAAAGGCTTGGCATCATCTTTGGAGATAAAAAAACCATGCCAAAAAACTCTTCCAATTTTAGTTCTTATTCACCCCATTTTACGGTACTGTTCCTACAGAGATGTCTTATTCTAGCTCAAAATTCATACAAATACAATCAAACTAGGGTGTTGCTTTTTCATTGCAACAGCTTGGCAACAGTACTGAAACAATAGCAATAGACAACCTTCAGTCCTTGTCTCTGCTCCCAGACAGTACCATTCCTCCAAGGATTTTTCCTTCCAACAAAAATTTCAAACCAATAGAATTAATTCAGCACATTGTTAATTGATACCATGCTGCCACAGCCATAGACACCGTACATCAACCACCCATAATGCAAGCAAGCAAGCTACAGCAACATCACGCCCTGTCTTTTCTCATTAACAGTACATACTATTCCTACACAGGTTTCTTCTTAGCATAAATTACACATGTACGCAATTAATCCAGGATGTTGTTTCCTGCAGCAACTCTGCAACACCATTGCAACGACCCAGTAATATACCCCACACCGCCACTCTAGCAGCTCTAGGAAATGTTGTCTCTTTCTGCCAAACTGCACTATTCCTACATGTAATATACATGTACTTCTTATTCTAGCACAAATTCATCCCCATAAAATAATTCTAGGATTTGATTTTCTTGCAACAACTCTGCAGCACCATTGCAACAACTGAAAAACACGGCAGCAGACACCACACCACCACTCACCATGTAAGCCAGCTGCAGTAGCTCAAGTCGCTGTTTCTTTTGCCAAACTGCAATTTCCCTACAAAAAGTTCCTATTCGAGCATAAATTTTACACCAATACAATGTTCTTCATTGCAACAATTCAGCAAACATCATTGCAACAACTCAGTAACAGAGAATATATCAACCACTCACCATGTAAGCCAGCTGCAGCAGCTCGAAGTCCCTGTCTCTTCTGCCAAACTGCGCTATTCCTATGACTGGATCTCCTTCTCGTCCGAGTACCAACTGGTGGAGCTGAGCTCTGAGTGCCCATGGGGGGTACCATGTCTTGCCTGCTTGTGGAAGCAGCTGGGGTCGAAGCGGCAGAACCCTGGGAACGAGGATTGGTAGTGAGATAGAGAGTGAAAAACAATGAGAGTAGCTAGGTTCACACTACAGGTGGTAAAGTTGAGCTTGTGGTTTCAAACTTCAAGGTTATCTTGTAGTTAAGGACCAGTGTGGATGCACTTGTGGTTTCTGAAACTTAACTTTCACTCAAAGTCTTAAACCTCAAGCAGTCTCATGGTTAACATAAAAAATAAAAGGGGGGGGGGGGGGGGGGGTCATCACTCGAAGTTATGTCTGCATGGCGCAGACATAACTAAGTTTGAGGTTTCGCCAGCTTGCAGTTACAATCGACCTCAACGACTGCTTGCTCTGCTTGCAGTTTAAACCTTCGAGCAGTTGTTACGGTGTCAGTGTTCATTCCTTCAAGGTTTCGCTAAATCAAATGTTCAAAACTATGACGGTGTTGTGTGAACATTGCTAGAGAGAGAAAACAATGACAAAATTAACCTGGGTGTTTGCCAATTAGAAACCGTGAAGTCACAACAATTCTAAGGTATTTATTGCAACAAGAACCAGCTGAATGTAATATCTGATCTAGTTTGAAACTTGATCTATTCTCCATGATTTTTTTCCAGATATGTTTAAAGAAAATGATCCAATGAGGTTCACTTTCCTCTTCCTTGTGGGAAAATGTATTTCAACAGAAAACGTTTGAATATGGTTTAGTTGTTAGATTTTACAGATTGATAATTCTTTGAATTATGACAGCATGTACCACAACGCTGCATCAAAGCAGATTCCAAATGACACTTGTTAAGAAAAGTTCACGTTTTCACTAGGTCGACAATGCCTTTGACCTTGTCACTATTACTCTCATGTGCCATGTATAAAGTCAAGTAACGGCGTTATCAAGAATTGAGCTCGACTTAAAGGGCAATCCAACCTTGGTAATAAGATGAATTGTGTGAAAGCAGAAAAATAATAAAAACAGGATGGTGGAAGTTTGAAAGAAATCAGAAAAGGACTAAGAAAGTTATGGATGTTTGAAAAATGAGATCACTACATCTATGCGAATCTCAAATTGGCAATTTGTTGAGTTGAATGTGACATTTTTGTGGACAACTCTCCCATTTGTCGTGCACAAAAATATCATTAATTTGCAGATATCTTCACGATGCTTTTACCCTCGGGGCAGTACTGAAAATATATTGGAGATAGCATATTGTTATAGGTCCTCATGAAAAAAAAAGATCCTACAAGTAATACATTTTGAAAAAAGTGACATTTTAGTCATTTGTGCTGGAGCGAATGGGGGAGTTGTCCACAGCTACATCACAGTGACATTACCTATTCGGCCAATTTGAAATTCCCATATGTATAGTGATTACAACTTTCAAAAATTCATAACTTTTTTATTGCTTGTTCGATTTTGTTCAAACTTTCACCAATCTGCTTCTCTGATTTTTCCTCTTTCTTTCAAATCAACTTGCTATTAAGGTTGGATTTCCCTTTAAAGTTGAAAACAGGAGTGAAGGAGCTCTATAAAGTTTCTTCCTTCATTAAAAAAACATTCTTTCCTAAACAATAAAAATATCAAGGCCTTGACAGTTTATGTAATACATTATCTCTTGAAACTTAATCAAATATAAAGACCCCTTTCTTGTGCAGTAAATAAAAACAGCAAACTGTGGGCATGCCTTGAGAGTGTCTACATGTATGCTCTTTAGTTTTCAAAGAATTTGGCCTTCAAACTGTCATCTTCAAAGAAGCATTTTCATTATCAAAAACTATAGTGGCCATGTCCAACAAAAATAATTTAGAATTATACTTGTCGTCTGTACACCCAAAGGCAGAAGAAAATGAGAACATAAATGTTGGTATGCAGATTTTAAAGTTGATGGAAAGGAAAGTAATATTTTGCCCAGTCAAACAATGTTAGAGAATTAGAGCTAAAAAAAAAGCGGTAAAAAATGTATTATTGCTTAACTAATAAACAAATAAACCAAGAAGAGACACAGTAAAAGTCGATGTAGGAACTTTTTAAAAAACAAGATGAATGCGACTGCTGGCTCAAACTGTTCTTGAAATATATAAATAACCAGAATAAAAAGCCTCTAATTACATGTTAATTGACCTCTTTGACATTTGACCTTTGACCTTACACCTTATAACCCAAAAGTCTGATCACTTTATCTCCTAGTCATGAATACAAAATAGTTGAGATACATGTATGGTGATGACAGGTAAAAAAACATTAATTTCACATACACTTATATAATGACCTCAAATACCTGTCACCTTTGACCTACATGTACATGAACAAAAATCTAATCATTTTGTCTCACTATAGTGATGCATACTAGTTCCAAGTCTGAAGTTAATGGATCAAATGGTTCTTGAGATATCAGGTTAACAAGGCTAAAATCTGCAATTTTCAGAATTGACCTCCAAGACCTTTGACCTTTGACCTACATATCCCAAAATCTAATCAGATTGTCTTTCTATGGTGATACACACAAGTACCAAGTTTGAAGTTCATACCTCAAATGGTTCTTGAGATATCGCATTAAAAAGGCTAACACCATTTCAGAAATTGACCTGTGACCTTTGTCCTATGACCTACATACCCCAAAATCTAATCAGACCGTCTTCCGATGATGATGATGATACATACTTGCACCAAGTTTAAAGTTCATACCTCAAATGGTTTTTGAGTTATCGCAAGTACGAGGCTAACACCTGAAATGTCAGAAATTGGCCTCTATGACCTTGACCTTAGACCTGCGTACCCCAAAATCTTATCAGATCGTCTTCCTATGGTGATACATACTAGCACCAGGTTTGCAGTTCATACCCCAAATAGTTATTGAGTTATCGCGAGAACGAGGCTAACACCTATAATTTCAGAAATTGACCTCTGACCTACATACCCCCAAATCTAATCAGATCGTCTTCCTATGGTGATACATACTAGCACCAAGTTTGAAGTTCATACCTCAAGTGGTTCTTGAGTTATCGCGAGAACGAGAAAGCGTGACAGATGGATGGACAGACAGGACGGACGGACAACCCAAAAACATAATGCCTCCGGCACAACCTTAGGTGGGCGGAGGCATAATAAAAAGAAGAAAAATCATGTACCGATCTCTAACTATTCAAAGCTGAAGAAGCACAGGGAAAGTGCTTACAAAGAAAATACTGGAAATATCCAAGTTACCTCCTGCCAGTATTATCAACATGTTTACGAGAAATGATCCATGAAATATATTCAGGATGACTTGGCCTACATTTTTAAGTATCACTATGTCAAAAGGCCAAGTATATACAAGCATATATCTGGCCTGTTTAAGACAAACAGAGTAATATCCCAACACAGGTCTAAAAATAATCCGAAGGCTGGCCTGGGAGCGATATCCGATTACTTTCAATAGCACATTGTTTTCATCGTCAGGTTGGATCATAACCATAAATAAAAAAGTTGTGTTCATATATGAACTTAAGGCTCGTTCAAATATGCCATGGTAAAACGCTGCATTTTGTTTTATTATGATGTAAGTGTAATATGCTTCACAATAATTTTACATCGTACATGTATAAGGCAGAGATAAGTGAATGTTCCTGGGACCGTTGTTGCATGCTTTTGCCATTCATTAACATGTCAAAAAAAAGTTCCGCGGTTACAGCATCATATGTTAACGACCCTTTAAGCTTCATGATTACTTGCTGGAGAGATGATGATCTGGACTATAGCTGCTTGCCCAGAGAGCTACGCATTCTGTAAGTTCTAAGACACAACTATGTTCCACAGTCAAGTTCACCCACTAGCAGAGTTCATAACTTTAACCCCAGACTAAACACAATTATACCAAACACTTAAAACCCAAACCCTAACCCTATATCTATGACGAAATACAGCTTGCAGCATTGTCGCTGGAGCAAATGTTGGGTCACCATCCTGTATTGTTACAATAAAATAAATTGACTTTTGACTTGAAAGATACAGCAAGAGGTATGTACATGTAATATACGCTTAAAGAAATTTTGGAGAAATGTTCCTCATGTGTGAACTGCTCTGATGGATAAGACAGGTGGGACATCGGTGAAATGGCTCTTTCCAGTGAAGATGACCAGACTTCTATAAGCATTGCCTATTTATAGTTTGTGTGCACAGGTGGTAGGCAAATAATAAGCAAAATTCCAGGGTTATTTTGAGGTACATGTACCTTGCTGATTTTATCAACCAAATTTATCTATTTAAATATAAGAATACAGCTACATGTACTACTGTAGAAATATGGCAAACAAACTTCATGTACAAACATGTATCTTTAATATCTATGATTAATATCATTCTCATAAGACTTGAGAAAAAATGTCCTCTCTACCTCTGTAGGTAACATGACCTGGTCCTCAGGTCAATTGCAACATTTTGTCCAGTTTTGTTGTTCTGAAATATTCTGGGCTTTACCAAATTGAGTCGACTCCGATCTACATTTTATACCACTCCAGTTTTGTGATTTCCTTTAGTTTGCTTCTTATATCTTGCATCCTTACATAATCTTCAGGAAATCTGGATATCTCTTTATATGAACAAAGTATCAAATTTGTCAAAATCAAACCTATTTATTTTATGAGTCATCAACTTTGAAAGATATACCATTTAAATGTATCAATTACAAATTACACAATTTTTTGTACAATATCAATTTAAAAGGTCCAGAAGTCTACATCTATCGAATGCACAAGTACATGTCCATGATTAGATGATGGACTTATTTTGAAGGTTGGCATGGAAATAAAGTTGGAACCTACCTCTGGTGAGCTCTTGCTACTCTCTCCGTTTACAGTTGGTGTCTGCTCTTCGGGGGAACCAGGGCCATTACTTATAGCTTGTACATCCTCTCTTGAAGAGTCCCCGTTTACACTACCAGCTATGGTGGCTGGAACCGCATTCTCATTGGCTCCTTGTGACAAGCTGTTGTTATTGTTCCGGGTATGGGAGCATGCAGCACCATCTGTTGAGTCTACGGAGTTCTGTTCCTTTGGCACACTGCTTGGACTACTATCTGAGCCTGCGTCAGGTTCTGTGGACACATTCTCCACAGAGGTCCGTTCAACGCTTGCATCATTGGCTCTAATAGCTGAACTTGAGAAGGGTGTACTAGGCGAAGCGACATTGCTTTGCGAGGATCCTAATTCAGAGTTTTGTTCGCTTTGTTGAGGGGATGATTCTGAATTTGAGAGAGAGGACCGGCTTCGTAGCCTCCGGACCTCTTCGTCGATCTGCTGCTTTAGGAGGATATCGCTCAAGGCACGATGTCTACCCTCAGGGGACCGGCTGAGACTGTTTGGCAAGGAGGAACGTGGACTAAGAGATGGGTGAGATCTGACTGATTCGCCGTCATCTGTTGATCTTCTGCGGGAGACTGCAATAGGTGCACTCATCGAGTGACTGGATGAAGCCTCTAATGGACTTGACGGAGCATTCACACTCTCCTCAGGAGGTGTAATATTAATATCTACACTATCCACAGCTCCATTCTCTCTCTGGATTCCTTCACGTGAAGTTCTTTGTTCTAATTCTTCCAAACTCACTGGTGGTCTTGATGTAGGGGAAGGAGTCACCTGTGTACCGATACTAGAAACTAAGGTTGGTGCATGCTGTACACCAGGTATATTAATCGTCAATGGCCGATGTATACTCTCACCATTGGTACCACTTGTGGTTGCTGTTGTCTGGGGTTCCCTCGCGGGACTGTCTCCAGCACCATGAAGCGAGTACATACAGGCGATACTCTCTACCTGGTCTAGTGACCGTTCTGACATATCTTGTGTGGCTTGTGACCATTGCTCGTTTGAGATTGGTCCAGCAACGCTGGTGTCTGTTGGTGTTGGTGGCTCTATGGGTGGTACATGAATGGCTTTAGGTTCTCTCAGATGGTTCACAACGTGTGACGGTGCTGATGATGACCTTGCCACTGAGTTGTGGACATTCTCCAACTCCTCGGATATGATGGAGTGTCGTGGTGATGATTCGACGGAGGCGTCGCCCGATATGCTGAGGGATACTGGGAAGGATGCCGACCGGGTCATGTCAATGAACTCTGGGGGACCTCCCATGTCACCGTTGGGGATTGGGTCATCTGATGGATAGAAGCATGGAAACAATCATTAGAATGGAAACATGTACTCAAACCATGAAGTATACAGCAGATGATGTGTTGGTCTGAATGTAACACGCAGGATCAACATATGGGCATGGCAAGCACTAATCAAAAATACTGGTTTGAAATCATTTTGACAGTAAACGAAGGTAGAGTTATCGATTTGATTTCTGTGTTTTCATCATTAGCTAACAAAGATGCATTCTTCATTTTAGCCTCTAAAAATGACAAATTTGCTGACAGAAAATATTAAGGGGGGGGGGTGGTGTCACATCCCCTACATATCCCTCTAGCAACCCTCCTGTTTATCCTCTCAAATAACAGTTTGATAATTTGTGAAATAGTAAACCATCCCTTACCTGGAACCTCTTCCATGTTGACTGTGAATGTAAGGTATCCACTGACGTGGTCTGATGGGTGCCTCTTATTCAGGCTGTACGTCACGGTATGCTCCCTGTAAAACAAAACAAAACAAAACAATATACAGTCAAAACGGGGCTCTCACTAAACCACAAAGAAACCTTTATTTCATCCATAGATTGTGCTATGTATTTTTAGAAATAGAGATAGAAGAAGAGAGGCCAGAAAAGGACATGTTCCATCTTCACAGCTTTCTTTTAATACAGATTTTTATTCTTATTTTACATTTAGGAAATGTGGTCTGCACACGTAAGTAGTCACTGAAGCAGGTTTGAGCGAGAAATACTGTGTGTGTTGGGAGTGGGGGCAAGGAAATAAGATATGAGGGATGGGTTACAAAATTTTCTAATCAAATGATTCATCAGGTCTCAAATTGCCCATTTCTAGTAAAAGCTCCCTCAGACATAATCTTTCCAAGCCCTTCCATCTCATCACACCTTTCCATTGCCATCATGAGCAGTTCAAACCAAGCCAGTTTCCAAGAAATGATATCTGGATGAATTGTGAAGCTTGATCGATCTTTCCTTCCTGCCCTCATAAAGCGATGAGATACAGGATCCCATCAGTTATAATTATCTCATTACACAATGAATAATAGCATTGAAGAGAGATATACTCAATGAATAACACCGCAGAAAAAAAGTCAATGCACTGTCCACATGTTACAATAGGCAAGTCAAAGGTATTTGATCTTTCTGTGTCCCATATATTACAAAGTATCATGGGTTTAAGAACATAATAACTATTTTTTCATTGATCTTACCGGTATGTCTAATCTCAACTATAGCAAAGCTTTTTTACTTAACACAATGTTCAGGGGAGCATTTGATCAAGCGTTTTGTCAGTGATTTTTACTGACAAATTTGCTCTCAGCCAATCAGATGCAAGGATTTCAGTAGCTTATAACAGTTGTCGGTAAAATTCACTGACACACCGCTTGATGAAACGCTCCCCAGGTCTCCTACAAACCTTTGATACAGTTGGTAAGGTATGGGACAAAATACCTTGGTCTTGCCCTAATGGTCATACCACACATGCTCTGGCGAAATGCTCTGGCGACAATGCTTCGTGGCTAATTTCCTACAGAACCAAGTTCCTGATTTCAACCCTGAACTGAACACTATATCCTAACCCTAAACCTTACCTACAACGCAATTGAAACCCTAATCCTGACTGGTTGATGTCACTATAAGTTGTAGCCTATCTAGCCTTTCTTACAAGATCTTGTACAAGACTCCAGTAAGTCTGATTCCTTTCGGGAGATCTACCTACCCTAGCGCCACCTTTTCGATGAGTCGTTGAACCGGGATAGAAAGCTTGCCCAAGAAACGGCTAATGACCGGATGGCTCCGGTTGAACTTGTCCTTGACTTCGATCTCGAGTACATCTACGCGGGTCACGTTGAAGGTGAACTCCTGCGGGTCAAAGGTCATGAGAGAAGAACAAAGAAAAAAGGTTATCATGAATTGAAGTTACTGTATTTCATGAATCCAATTTGTAATAACCCAATGTACTAATGAAGAAGGAAACGACGGGGAGAGAGTGCAACAAGAAAATATGAAAGGGAGTTGAGAGGAAACATACATGTAATTTAGAAACAGCTAGAATGGCTACTAGAAAGGAAGAGAGCCTGAAGAAGAGAAAGATGAAGAAATAAAAAATAATATATATAACGGAAAAACCTACATGTAGATAGAGGCAAGACCCAAAGTCCCAAACATTTGAAATATGCTTTTTGATCAAATATGAACAAACACACATTTTCCCTGATTTCTTCATTTATTATGAATTCCACACTTTCTCACAGCTCAACCTGGAATCAACTGAGCTGGAAGATATCAGGGGCCTATCAAAGGCAAGACAGCAGTCGTTTGTGCAAGAAATTTTCCTTAAAGATAAGTTGAGTTCTGGTCATGCAATAACATTGTGAAAGAAACTGTCTCAAAGCAATTGGGAAAGGGTGATCATGTCTACATAAGGATTGGTGTATACTGTGAGGTTTTGGAATCATCAAAACGATAAGAAATCAACCCAAACTCGCTCAAAAGCACATGCACCGCACACACAGAGAATGTATGGGACTGCACACAGATGTTGCATGAATGTTCAGCCTGAACACTTCAGCTATTTTTTGTCATATTTCGAATATAAGGGTATTTGAAGAGAAATCCTTTTCAGGGGACATTTCAACTATGATGTTACTCTAAACTGACATAAAAGGAATGAGAAGCTCACAAATTATTTTTCACCTTTCCCAGAACTCAACCTTCTCTTTAAAGTAGATTGATCAGATTCAGATGATTTCATCAGACACCACAGCTTAGTGATTATGTGTAAACTTGGGTAAGCTTGCCCATTCAATAAAAGACACGCCTTTACAAAGGCAATTCAGTATGGGTTTGATGTACATTTGACTGAGAAGAAATCTGCATCTTTATTATCAACTAGTGTTTTCAAGCATGAACTTGGATCTGATTGGAAAAGACTTGTTTAGCTAACTGAAGCAATGTCTCATGTGAAACAGCATTAGTGGTTGAAGATTTAAATATATCACATATAAATTTCTTCACTCAATAATTATAATCTTGTCTTCAAACTGTATCATCAATATGCATCTGGGAGTTGTGGTAATCATTTCCATTATCTTCACTCATAGGCACAATGCAACCACAACTTCTACTTGTTTAAATCATTGTAATAATGTATTCTATCTTCACATGAACTGAATGTTTTTCAGTCTCAGATCATCACATCGATATCTCCTTAAGAACCCAAGAACAAGAGTTGCCTGCGGTGAAAGAGCTTTCTTGGCTGTCGCACCCTTTCAATGGAACGAATTACCACTGGAGTTACTAACTACAACTTCCACAGAAAGCTTAAATTTCAAGTTCAAAACTTATCCTTATAAGCAATGCTTGAAACAAGGAGAGGGCACTTATTTCGACTCTTGTTGACCTTTATTTTTTATTGTGCACCTCAGAACAGAAGATCTAGATAGGTGGCACCTTATAATACCTATTATTACTGAAATAGTGACATCTTCTAACTTTAAAATGGCTCCTCTTGATGGTAGATGATCTAATCCGTTATTAGTTAATAAACAAGAGCATACACTAAATGTAAAACATCACTGTGGTAATTTATGACCTCTAGTAACTACGATATGGCTATCTGCCCCTCTTGTTGCAATGAAAGCCGATGATCATATGTATGTGATTGTTGGCTGATGATGCACTCCGATGGCAGCTTCCGTTTCCCCCTGCCGGCCGACCGTTCGCCACGCAGGAAAACTGGGGAGGAAAAGCTGTGTTTTCTTATCGGAAGTTTGAATTAGCTCTTTGCCACTAGGCATTGCCAACACGTCGCTCTGCCGTTAATAAAACACGGTCGCAAGATAAGATGAAACATAGAGGGGGCTTCACTTTGAGCCAAGTTTTGTTGTGACTAAGCTGCAGTAATTTGGGAGAGAATTGTTGCAGAATGCGGCTATTTATAGGAGATTTCAGTCTGACTGGGGTAATTCATGTCAATCTACATGATGTCAACTGAATCTCTTTTATTTTCTCCTTCACAGGAATGTGATGTGTGAAACCTCGGGCCTCAGAAGAATGTTCTTAATTTGAAACAGAACTATACAAAATCAAGGTCATTATAGATCACTACACTCTGTCTTTTCTGTAATAGTTCAAGAGCAGATAAAACTCAATCAATTCACTGCTAACCATTTCAGGACATTAATCATGTTAATACTGCTTAAAACTATATGCAAATATTAGTCAAACAGATTTCAGACTCATCTTTTAAAGGCATTTCGCAGGTTATATAATTCTACATGTACATCAAGATACAGTTTAATAGTACAATCATCTTTGTGTGTCTTAAATCATGGATAACCTTGTGGGAATTTCCCTTTTCAAGAATTCCATATTTCCATGGCATCTGAACACAGAAGAACAATACCTTGATCAGGAGGTAATCATATGATCGTTGATGAGCAATAAAAACAGAAGAGTACAAGGGTAAATCTGAGGACACTCCAACAATTCAATCTATCATGACAGATCATCTCTTTATAAAAGATGTCTATCGACAGGGGCAGTGATCCTGTGGGTTTTTCAGTGAAAATCGGAGCTAAACGAGGAATGCCTGACAGAAACCTGTCAGTGTTCTTCCTCTCCCTGAATAGGGGACACTGAGTCCCACTCATTCAAAGTCATCAATTGGCGTCCTGAGCAGTCTTCCGGCGCGGATTGGACTGAGGGAGGAAATCTGCAGGTCTCCAGAGGACAGTATCATATCAAGGAGGAAATCAAAAACATCCACTAGCACCTGCAGGTTGTTATAGTGCATTGGGGAGGGTAGTGAATAGAGTTGTGTCAACACTCAGCAATCTTCAATAAGTTTGGGAGAGTGTACAACATCCAACATTGGATGTATCATTAAATGGTTTTAGAAAGCCCCGTAGCGTGTAATAAAATGGTAACACCAGACAGTCTAAGATGGTGTTAGTTTATGGTTTTGGATAGCCTTGTAGTGTGCAATATGATGGCAACACCGGACAATCCAGGATGGTGTTAGTGTAAGGTATTGGGAAGGGCAGTGACTGGAGTAATGCCAACAGTGGACGATCTTGAATAAAGCAAAGATGGTTTAGCAAAGGACATTGAATGGTGTAGTGCTAAGTTCCAACACCGGGATATCTTACACAGTGCTAATATATGACATGATTTAGCGGATGTAGTTTAGGGTGTAGTGCTAACATTGATTGAACAGTCTTAGCTTGCGTTAGTGTATGGTTTGAAGATGGCCGGGAATGGTGTAGTGCCAATTAATTGCAAATAAATGATGTTTAAATAAAGCATATATCAAAGTAAAAACCTAAACATGTTGAAATCTAAAGAAGATGTGGACTTACTAATAATACACCCCTTGTTTACACTTTTTAACTTTGAATCAAATTTAACATTCAATTTTTCTCAAATTACAATCTCTTCAAAAGATGGCAACGAAATGCCTTCCAAGGTAACAGGAAGGAATCAAAATCGGATAGTGGAAACACTTCCATACTATCTGTTAGTGGAAGATTAAAATACTATCTTTCATCCACTTTATAATCATGATTATATGAGTATTTGGGGAGCAATACAATGTATCAAAATGGATATTACAAAATGACAGTATCAAAGTGACCTTGGAATAAAGTGAGGCTACAGGAGAGAGGGAAAGATGACAGAGGAAGAGGAAGAGAGAGAAAGAGAGAGAGAGAGAGAGAAAGAGAAGAGAAAAGAGAGAGAAAGAGAGAGAGAGAGAGAGAGAGAGAGAGAGAGAGAGAGAGAGAAATAGCAGGGGAGTTTCTGGGAAAATGGATGGGGTATTTTTATAAGGCTGTAGGAAATTGGAATGCACTATTGGGTATTATCACTGGAGACAGTTTCAATGTTGGAAAGATGAATGATGCCTCCTCAAAATGTGGGTTAAATGTTATTTTAGGTTTGAGGGACAGAGGAAGACAAAGGGGAAGAGATAGAGAGAGAAAGAAAACAGGAAAGGCATTGAATAGGAAAAGAGAGATAATATAAACACAATAATAGTAATGCTACTTGTATTGTGCGGTAAGTGCTACAATATTCCTTACAACTTTTACTATTACTACTGCTGCTGGTACTGCTACTACTACTCCAGCACTACCACTACTGTAGCAAAGCTTGCGATCGTGCATTTCCTGTGACTGCATCCAAAGAATGGAACAATATCCCCTCTTTCATAAAATAAGCTAATTCCACAGAACAATATTAAGAAATTTTTGAAAACATATCTCTTCCCGGAATAGTTAACCCCTTCCATTTCTTTCAAACTTAATGCTCAATAAGTTAATTTTTATTCTATGTTGTGTATTATTAATTTTGTATTAATGTTATGCTATGTATTATTAATTGTATTATTAATGTTATGGTAAGTATTATCAAGTTTGTAAATGCTATGATACAGTTGTACTATGGAGAGCATACTAAATGCTAGTTATTATTATATTATTATTACTACTACAAACCTCTACTATTCCTCCAACAACTATGACCATTACTGCTTTTAATGCTTCTGATGCTGCTACAGCTACTTACACCTCTGCTACTTTACTACTTCTACTACTCCTGCTACTCTACTAAATGGCTACCACAATTGCTAATGATTCTGCTATTACTACTTCTTGTTATGATTAATGATAGTCATAATGAATTTCAAAAAGGTGCATTAAAAGATGTAAAAAAAAAAAGTACTATAAAAGGGACTGAGCCAGGGGCATAGAAGAAGGATAATTAAAAAAAGTTTAAATTTGGGATTAAGTATTGACAGACAAATTCCAAGGCACCATGATGTATCGGCGATGACATAAGGCCAATCTATGAGGGTTATGTTATTGTGATGAGGGGTATGTTTGGGGTGCAGAGAGGGGTAAAATGGAAGGAAAGGTGGGAGAAAGGGGGATTAATGATAGCAGCAGGGGGATTTGGGATGCACTGTTGAGAAAGAACACAGGAAGAATTGGAACGAAGACCCTCAGTAGTGGTTGAGTGATGTATTAGTCAAAGAGATGTGATGGGGTATTGAAAGACAAAGCACAATGCTCTTAATTTTCATATTTTGCATTTACCTCTTGCATTAATACCACCCCTCTTTTATTCAAATTGGCTCTCCCACAACTGCAGTTTTGAAAGATAATCAATTATCTGATATTTATATTCACTTTCCTTACATTTTATTCTTTATCTCTCTCTATACTCACATTATCTTATTTGTATTTTTCTTCATTTAATGAATTCACCATATGCTCCCTCTTTCATCCTCTCCTCTCTGTCTGACGCTCTCTCTCTCTGTCCCACAACAGGTGCCTCCTCTAGCATGATATATCAATCCTTTGTTTGTTTCCCCTTTCCATTCTAAACATTAAATATATCTAAATCAAATGTTCCTCTCTCAATTTCATCATCTCTACTCACTCACACCATTCTATTTCCATCTACTTGTCTGCTTTCCTCCATCTTTCTGCATCAAGCAAGATTTTTGGTTAAATGCATAATGCAAATCACCAGTGAGGCATGAGTGCTATGTCTGTCATTCTATAGTGAGCACTAGCGATGCCCCTCAGTACAGTACATGAATGTCAAACACTGACTCCAGCGAAAATATAAATGGCAGCCAAGAGTGATTTAGTTAGAAAAAATTGCCAAAGGAGTAATGAAAAAATGAAAAGGTCTACAATACTGAACAAAAAAAGAAGATAACAGTTTTCATGTGATATTCTCATTTTGACCATGGTATATCAGAAAATGTGCTCCTGTAAACACAAAAGTATCTCCTTACTATCATTTATTTGCTGCTGCTTGTCTCTTAAAAAATAGTTTCTACATCAACAGTCTTCAGATAAAAGTGGCAAGACTAATTGTCGACTGGTTGATCTTTATTACTCTATTAGCATGATGTAATCAGTTTCAAGAGGTCGTATTCTGCTAACATTAAAACCGACGCAGGGTTAAAGTAGAGTTTAAAAAAGGAGTCTAAGTTTTCCTTTTGTTAAACATGACTTTAGATCAAGCCTCAGGTTGAACTGAATTAGTATAATATACACACACAAAAAATGTGATTAAGTCATTTTTGTGTCAAAATCTAAAATCACCATAGTACAGGCAGGGTATAAGAAACAAAACGAGTGGAAATTATTGCAGGAACGAGCTGTCATTCTCAAGATTGGGTCGTTCTATTTGAGGGTAGTGTGTTAGTTTGACAAGCCAAGCAGGACACTGGGAAATGAGCAATCATATAAACAAGATAACCACTGATTACTAGCATTCTCTGCCAAAGAACCCTCTACACAATTAGGAAACTCTCAAAGAAATGCAATCCAGAAAATTGACCTCATAACTGTCCTGTATGATAGAACTTTCTGGAACTAAGTGGAAGATATCACTTTCAAAGAATATGGTTTTCTGAACTTACAGAATGGGATCATTTTGACTCATTTTCCTATTTTATATTGTATGACTGACTATTCTAATAATATAGTTCTTCAAATCTTGTAGAATAGGATTAAATTTGACTCATGATACAGCATATATTCTTTAAAAAAATATTGTATGTCAAAATCTTCTAACAAGAATATAAATGTAGTTCTTCAAACTTGTAGAATAGGATGAAACTTGAAACGCCAGAGCACATTTTTTCTTATTTTGTATTTTTCTTAAAATCCATTGTTGTATTTCAAACATGAAGCCCAATTCACATGATTGGTGTCTCTTCTGGCTTGTAAAAAATGACATTAATAAAATGAGAGTTGGAAAAATTAATCCTGATTATCTATAAACTTGAATAATGAAGTACCTGGCACGCTCAAAAAGACTATTTGATAGTGATATAAATAAACAGAAATCGTAAAGTCTTTTCCTACATTTTTTTTCTACTTAGGGGAATGCAACAAAGTGGGTAACAAGCAATTACGAGGAATGCACATGTGTGACGAAAACGAGAGTGTCATGGCTTACTTCCAACAAATCACCTCATAAAATGGATCTTTCTTCGCTTTCTCACCGATAAGCATCTAAATGAAATGAAGGTGGAAGATGGGGTTAATTAATTTCCTCAACTCATTACCGAGGGTGGAAGCAAAGGTGTTAGCAGTTACGTTGGTGGTATATATCACTCACTACAACTTAGGTCTGCTCGTTAAAGAAACACTCTTCTCTTATTCAATTTCTCAGGAACTTTCTTTCCTCCTCTCTTCCCATTGATGATAAAGCAGCTTACATCCTCCATTTCTCACTCCCATAATTAACTCCTGTAATTAACTCCTAATTAAATTAATTCATTTTTGAGTGTTCATTCTTTTTCTTTTCTTTATATGTTTCTGTTAATATTACTACAACTGATACCACTTCTACTGCTATTACTTCTGCTACAGCTACTACTACTACTACTACTGAGCCTGATCTGTTAGTCATGGACGGACATTTGACAAATTTTGAAGGCCTGTAGAAAATAAATATTTAATTGAAGAGAGCTATTTTATTTTTCATTGTGAAAGGCATCACTAAAGGAGTTGAAATTTGATAAAATTTGGTTACCATGGTCGCCTACCAAAATTATGATCCATAAAATATTCAATGTCACGGACGGACAAAATGCCTACTCTTAACTGATCAGGCCCTACAACTGGTACTGCTGCTACTACTACTACTTACTACTGCTACTACTACTACTACTACTACTACTACTACTACCACTACCACCACCACTACTACTACTACCACTACTACCACCACCACCACTACTACCACCACCACCACCACCACCACCACCACTACCACTACTACTACTACTTCTACTACTACTATAATCATGAATATCAAAACAGCCAAATATGACCTTAAATGTGATAAACAATGTTACTGATGCCCTTTAAATCTTCTCCCATGTCATGTCTACATCACTAGAGGTTTCCAATTGAGCCATTAGTTAATTAGGTAAAAGATGAGTGATTAAGAAGAAACAGCCACATGTATCAATAATGGTACATTGACTGATGATCTCTGCTACGCATCCAAATACACTTCTCTGCTTTACTTCAACCTTGACATTAATGGATGTATTTGACTGTGAAATGATTAATTGCATAAAAGCTTTTAAGGTTGAGTTGAAATAACCTGAAAATGAATCGTACTAGAGACTTGAATACATGACAAAAATGAGGTAATGGAGTACAACGTGTGAGGGGGGGGGGGGGGGGACAAGGACGAAGGAAAAAGAAATACAAAAGGCAGATAAAAAGAAACACAAGAAAGCTAAATAAGAAAAAGAGAAAAGAGAAAGTAAAAGCAATACAAATTGAAAAATAAAGCAAAAGCATGTATAAGAAAATTGAATACGATATATAAAGAAACAAAGAAAATGGAATAGAAAAATAGGTATTGATGTAACAAAATTTGTAAAAGAGAAAAAGTACAAATATTATAAAATGGATATAACAATTTGACATCCCCCTCAAACAAAAAGAAAAAGAGGAGAAGATGAAGCACAAGAAGGAAACAAGTACCCTCATCTGGAGTAGAAAGAGAGGGGGAAAAGGGGATAGTGCGTGTAAATAACACATCATCTGACAATTTGTAGTAGAGGACTGTCGGATAGAACTAATCAAGACTGTTATACTATCTGAGTATCAAGAGGGCTAAGTTGCCTCTCGTTACTGCAGCCTTAAGCTGACAGTGAAGGTGGTAAAAGGTGAAGTCTTTCTCTTCAATCAAAGGTCAGCTTTCCATCAATTTTAAAGCATAGTGTCAAAATGGTAGGGGAAAAAGAATTTTATGTCAGGGTCCCACGTCACAAAAGTTAAGACAGTAGATATAAGCTACTGATACTACTGCATTTGGTTGGCTGCTATCCACTTTGTAACAGAAGTTTGGTAGTTTTGTTATTGGTAATGAGTTTCATGATACAGAGGCCAGGTAAACTGCTAGTAGTATGCTTACTACAAAAAATAAATACATAAAACACTAAAATTCAAAAGTGCTGTTTAAAAAAAAGTAAAAAGTTGATGATACGAGGCAACATGTGCAAAAGCATTGTTAGTAAAGTTAAAGAACTTAAAGGTTTCTGGAATGCCTTGTCTGAAGTGTTGTATGATGAGAGCCATAAAAGAGTTAATTTCACGTAAAATGATATGACTTAAAGCCCTTCCGACCTTAAATCCTCAGTGTAACCTTACACGCAATAATTTCAATTTCAATTTGATAACAAACATCAAGTAAATGAGACAGAAAGCGATGAGATCAAGATACTTACATTTGTTTACATTAGCTCTTCTTACTAATGATGAACACAACAAATGGGGGTATAACTGACGCGTAGACAAATAAATGTATCTGATTACGATCCAATCACGACATTGACACACCTCTGTAATATTGTGAATACAAGCAGGTGAGTCCACCAACATGAATCCTAATGAAGTACATCGCCAACAGTATCAGTATGGTGAGTGTCAGTATCACTCAATCGACTTCTAATTGAGAATCACCTTACCGATTTCTCTGAAAAATATACGGGCGGGAAACCTCAAAAGACAAATGTTGCGCAAATTGTCCATGTGCTTCAATGGACCACCGGAGAGCTGTCTTGGCGAGGAACAGGGGAGGAAGAACGGTTAAATGGATTCCTGACACACTGTACCGTGACACAATTTGCTCTACACGGTTTGTCATTTCCTTAATCGGACTTCCTCCCTCTCTCCCCCTCTCCCGAAAATGGTGCCAAATTGAGAAAAGGGTTTCATATTAAAAAATAAAAGTTATTCAAGGATAGCGAACGTCCACAGGAACCGGAGATTTCCCCGATTAGGGGATTCGCTTCCAAGCAGTCCCATAGGACAGCTTTGTAAGAACAATGTTTATTCAATGAGCTTTAAATCAGAACATGATGGCTGTGTTCTATTAAATTACAGGTGATATCTGGATCATTGCATAAGGGTCCTTGAATTTCTTTTGGTCACAAAATGGAGGGGGGGGGGGGGGGGGGCGGGGGGTGTATTCTTTCCTTGCTTATAAAACAGGTATGGCATATTTTTATGTGTCATGCTGTGTGAAGGTTGACATTTTTTCTTTAAAATACACTACACTGCCAACAGAAAGCCTATATTATCACTTTCATACAATCTTAAAATTTTGAAAGTTACTATTGATGTTTGAGAAGAAGTACATTTACAGAATGGTAAACAAACACAGATAAAAATGCACAGAAATATTAAAAATGAAGAATGAATGAATATTAGAGGTAGAAAGAGAGGGAAGAGAGAGTGAGAGAGAGAGAGAGAAAGAGAGAAAGCACTAGTAAGTGGGCTGATAGTCTTGTCATCCATATCACATATTGCACATAGACTTCTGCAGTAAGTTTTGGCTGGGAATACCCACATCAGTAGGCTGAGTTGAAAAAGGAGGTCGAGACTCCGCCAGGGAAGCTAGCACAAAGAAATGCGCATCGCCTCATCGGCCGAGAATTTATCCCGATGCATTTCATGAATTTGTAAATTGCGTTCACGCGGGGCCCACTTGCGGACCCCGAAGGGTACGACATGAGAAGCAAGACAAAATGGATTTCAGACTGGGGGAGTTACACATTGGTTTCCTCAGGAAAGGCTAGCCGTATGCTTGACAGGGAGATAAGTAGCAATATACACGGGACTAACGGTATGGATGGTGAAATCTAGCCATCTTGTGATGACATTCTAGAAGTCAAACTTTGTTAGCTGATGCATTGCACCATGCTTAGAAAACTCCTTGAGGTGATTTTTGTTAGATGTCTGGGATGTCATGTGACCAGATCATATGCAGTTACCAAGGTTACTGAAGATTTTACGAAGCGAAGATAATGCTGACTGCACAGAGCTACAGAGACAAGTGCAATATATTATTGAAAGAAATAACTTTATCTTCAGGCTATTGAAAACTCATTGCCATCGATCATTTGATTGCCCAAGAAGTGAAGAATTCGTGAGATGCATGTCATTAATGATTGATCAAAAGTTGGCTGTATAGACATTTTTAAAAGAAAATTATGAAATAGCATTTTGTGTCTCTCACTTTCCATTTTTTCTTCTAAATATACATATTAAATATTCCAACTACCGGTAGTCTTTGAAACCCTATCTTTTATTAGACATGTTTTTGGACAATCTGTTAATATTCTATTTTATGGGTGATACATCGATCACTAGATAATTAGGCGACACTGACTTTGCCATTATATGTTGGCCTAAAATTAGAAATGAGATTTTATGGCATAGTTTTATATTAGTTCTATATTAAATCAAACTATTTAAGGGGTATTAATTGATAAATTAAAAGTGTACATCTATTTTTGGTTCAAAGGGGAAATGCTTGATTCAATCATTATGTAATAGGTCAGCATTGATAACCTAAGATATGATATATGAAGTAAATAAATATATCAATAAGTCATGATGAAATAATCTAAAAATAAATTTATTTTTTATAGTCACCAAGTGGGGAAACGTTTCCTTTATGATTTTGTTGGGCATTCCAATTGGTTGAAAAAGGGCAATGTATGCTTACAAGGATATGGGATAAAATTTTTGTGTAGAAAAAAATCCTATGTATATCAAGTTGAAAAAGCACTTTCTCATTACATGTTAGTCTCAAAATGACATTCACTGTATCATCTCTGCCTAAAATAACACACCTGGGTGATATCTATCTTTAATTTTGCATGACCTTCTTCCTTGTGGAGTTAATTACAGTTTCTAACTCCCATACATCCATTAGAATACCTGAACAAGAATTATCTAGTAGGTTTAAATGTAAGCCTGTTCAGGAGCACGTATGGCAGCATCTTGTCATCTATTTTGTTGTGAGCATGTATAAAGCCGTAAGTAGATGCTCTAAAAGTCAAGAGATACTTGACTACATGGATCCCATGTGGCCTTATCAACAACCCAAAGCAGCTAAGTATAGCTTTCTAGACCAACACAAGGATGCTCTTAGGGTGCGTTTATACTTTCTTTGCGAAGGCAGAATGAGCGTTTTGAAACGCTCATCTAAAACGCAGTTTCACGGGGTACTGTTTATACTTCTTTTCTCCAGGCGAACTTGGGCTCTGCAGCTGGTTTCACAAACCTCGCTGCGCATGCTATGCATCTATATGACGTCAGGTAACGCATTTCCAAATGATTGTGCATTTATGCATCCCCAGAAACCATGTTTTTTGAGAAACACCGATTCAAAACGCACCTTTTTGTGAGTTTTACATTGGCGTTTTAAATCAGCGACTATACAAAGATTACTGTGGACGCAACAGTGTTTTGAACTAAAGGCTCATTCTCACCTGAAAAATGGGAGCATAAACGCACCCTTAGAGAGGTGATGAGATAAAGCTCAGTGTAAAAGCCCTCATTCTGCAGGATTAACTTTAAAAAAGAGTGAACTCAGTCTAATAAAGATGAGTAGAAGAATAAGAAGTAACTAAAGCAGAGGAAGTGGAAGAAAAAGAAGAGGCTTAATTAGGGAAGGGGAAGGAGAACAACCAGAAAAGGCAGAGAAGTTCCAGATGACTACTAAAATATTATAACCTTTCCCAACCTAGCAAGAAACTAAGTATAAGAACCAATGAGAGGATATCTCACATTTACCACAGCAATTCCAAAATGTATTTTACACTGCCTCAAAGGCTTCCCATTTTCTTCTTGGAAAAGAGTAGCAATTTTACCACTGAAGGAAAAAAATATTCAAGAGAGAGAGAGAGAGAGAGAGAGAGAGAGAGAGAAATGGTTGGTTGACTAACCTGGCCCTGCCAGGCAGGCATGACGGTATTCTCTGCTATTGTTGTGCGTTGCTGCTGGTGTTGTTGTGTGTGGTTGTGATGGTGGTGGTGATCGTTGGTACGCTGTGGCTGCTGGTCTTTACCCGATTGTCTTGTCTGTATGCTGAACTTGATGTAAGGATGAGGGTTGAAAATGATTCCTTTCTTGAGACCCTCTGCTTTTACACCTGTGGGAGAGGGATAACAGAGAGATAGAAATTCTACATGAATAAAAATCCAACATCAGTAACATTCAATGAATAACAAAGACCAAGGAGTTATAAAATCATTCAAATAGTGAGAAAAGCTGGAATTTCAGAACTGTAGTTACCTCTTATATCTGCTCAACAGTAAACTGCTAATTGTAGACACCTGTTTCCCCATCCCCCTCTCCTTCTTCATCTCCTCAACTATTAAAATAACCCCTTTTTTAACACTCATGACCAAAATCTGGCACATTTTCAGGCTCCTTCTTCTCAATTTTCCAAGTACTCATATTTTCCTTTGTCGATCTCGGCCCAATTTTCAGGACGAGCCTGATTCGGATGAGTCATGACCGCATACATTATCCCCATCCTAAGCAGGATCGTCCAAAACGCACGTACACAGACTGGAGACATCCAGATTCATAGGTAAACACTGACATCATCAATGACATCATTATTACTGATAAGAAGGACATTAAAGGGGGTGGGAGCACATATTTTCAGAACTTAATGACTGTCGAGTTCCAGACAGTTTCCATCTTTAACAGAATGTTTGGTAGTCTGCAAACCTTGCAGAAACATGTACATGTATGTGTTAGAGGAAAAGGAAGTCATTTAATAGTCATTGGTAGATTCTAATTAAAGTTAAAGATGATGTATCACATGATATACTGGGGTGGTATTCTGAGATTTATTTTATCTTGATTTTAGTGAAATAATTTTAATTGTCATAACAAAATGTACGCGTATGGCGCATCATTGGTTAATGACTGCGCAAAAGTCGCTATGTACGAGGAATTCATCTGCGCAAGCACCAATGAAATGTTGCAATTTAAAATTTGTTATGACAATTAAAATCTTTTCACTAAAATCAAGATAAAATAAATCTCAGAATACCTCCCAGGTGTATTGTGTATTTTGCTTCATTTATTAACAGAACTAAGTATATTACAACACGATTTATGCATTGATCATGAAAAATTTCAAGTCTAAAAAGAAAATCTTCAGTATTCGAAGCCAAATAATTAATAGCTGATCAACAGGTGGCCATCATGATACATACATGTACATGTTGGTGCCAATTTAGAGATGAATACAAGTGGTGCCAATCTAGAGAGGAATACTCATTACCAAGCCCATTAAAGTACATGTACATGGAATGCCTAAAACCTATGAAAATCTGAAGTAAAAAAATTTGTGATATACAAAAAGGTGATATCGCTGAAATTCTTTTTCTTATAAATTCAAAGCACATACGTGTTTCTCATGTTACATTTTGTATACCAGGGGAGCGTTTCATCAAGTGTTTTGTCAGTGACTTTTACCGACAACTGTTATAAGCTACTGAAATCCTTGCATCTGATTGGCTGATAGCAAAATTTGTCAGTGAAAATCACTGACAAGACACTTGATGAAACACTCCCCAGTTGTCAAGTGCCATTAATATGAGCCCTACTTGAATAAAAAGGAACTGTCGACACCTATCAAATATATATTCTAAAGGTAGAATAGCTAAGTATAATTCAGTCACATCTATATTATTTACTGCCTGTCAGCTTCTCTTGATCAGAGGCATGGATATGGTTATCCCATGATATTCTCGAATCGAAAACTCAAACTGGACTGTATCTAACCCCAGCATGAGATGTAAAGGGGGCGATCCTGTTGAATGTACACATGTTTGATGATCCAAGCACACACTTCGTCGGATGCTCAAAAGAAAGAGCACTTAGATGTGTAAAAGCCTCTCAATGATACCGCAAATGAAGGCATTTTCTGCATTTATCTCTGGATAAGGGCAATGAATCATAGTTGCATGTGTGATTTTGTAGACTATTCGGGGTATTAGAGATTCCATCTGTTCGATTGAAAATAAAAATTGAATTTCAAGCCAGCCTACATGCATTCTAGATATGGCTTGACTCTTACATGTAGTTGCGGCTTGTACACGATTACTAGCTCCATGCACGCTATTGGACCTAATAGATCGTTTTCATAAGGTTATGGTTTGTTGATGCTGGATGGAAACCTTAATTTGGTTGTTGACATTTATTTTCGCTGAAATGACAGTTAATAGCATGAACTATACCTGCATTCATGCACTGGGGGGACGTGATTGGTTGTTTTAGCAATATCGTGTCTGCCACATTAATTTGGAATGATCACTCTACGACTGGAACCATTTTTTTCCTTCAATGCTCATTCCCTGGGTGCACTAACCTATCCAAATCGTGATGAAGGCTTAACCCCCCCTGCAAACATACATTTTCGCAATTGACACGGACATAGACATTTTGGCAAGTTGTTTTCGCGATAATCAACAAAGGATGCTTACAATATATGTTTGCACATGTATGGCTAGCTCAGTATTTGTGTGTTGCTAAATTCATGCCCCTACAACAAATTTATACAATTCTCAAAATTCACGAAAATAAAACCCTTGCAAAAATAACAACACATACAGTATTCAAACTTCAGATATTTACTATTTAGTTTGCAGACTTTGATTTAAATATCAGCTTCCGAAAAAAAGAAAGAAAAAAAGACAAAGGATATCAGGGTCTCACCTAATATTCAGGAACACATTGTTAATTCTCAGATCCACACATCATGGCCCAGATATATTGCAGTAATATAAGTACAAGATATTATTGTGCATGTCCTGTAATTCAACAGAGCTACACATATGTATCCAAGACCATTCAACACTTCTGTCTTTTCCGTTCAAAATGAATGAAACAACAGAAGGAGAAGTGATAGACAAAAGCTGCTCACATTTCCTCAAACAGTATATCATTACTTGTCTATACTCTACAAGTGAATGTATTGTACGTGTATGTACAATCTTCTCAATGTCTGTCTTCCAAATAATCTCCATGGTTAGTGCCCTTTGAGATCAAATAAAAATGAAACAAATAAATGGAATTTTCCATCCCGGAAACTGTTCGATTTTCTTATCATCTACACTTGAAGATGTATTTATATGTTAGTCAGTTTAGAAGGCAGCGATATAGACATTGAACCTTCATGTCAATCATTAATATTTATCTTTATTTGCCCCTACCCTCTGGAATAAACTACCTGTCCATATTCATAACGCCCATTCCGTCGATCGGTGTAGAATTTATAGTATTTACCTCTTTGAACACTTTTACAGGGATGCCACTTACAATTAATAAAAAAGTAGGAAAAATCATCCAGAATGGGCCCTTGTGTACATAAAAAGTGTTTTTTTATGGCTAAAAATATGTTGAAAAAATAGGAATTCCAACTTTTGTCTGAAAAGTCGCATCCCTGCATTTAAGCAAAATAACATGTGATACTTTTATTCAGATATGTCCAATTCTAATTTTAGAAGCACAGACAAAACTAGCAATTTTCCTCTTTGCGTCTTTGCCGCGTCTTTATGCGCCATTGCATTTAAAGCTACGTTATAGGCAATCTAAACATGATACATGTTATAAGCTATAATCCAGCAGGACGGAGGGCCCCCACCATTGAGACTGGACTGGCTGACATAAATAGATCAAGATGGAAGAGACCCAGTAAGAATTAATCACTTCCTAATTCCACTGAGTGATTTAATGTCTCTCACTCTGTAACGAATTTGAGCGCCTCCGTCAATCTCTTTCTCTCTTTCCTGCACTGTCTCTCTCTCTCTCTCTCTCTGCTACTGTACACCCTTTATCTCTTCCCCTTTTCTTTCTCTCACTCTCTCTCCTCTTCCCCCTCTCTCTTTCTCTCCCGCCTCTCTCTTTCTCTCCCATTCTCTTTTTGTCTCTCCCTTCTCCCCTGTCCTCTTCTCTTCGCCCTCTTTCATTCTCTTTCCTTTTTCAGTCTACTGTGTTCTGTTCAACTTTGTATAGGTCTCGCAATTTTCAAACAGATTGCTACATTTTAATCTCATTAATTCAAATTTAAAAACTAGGGAGTTAAAAAAAAAGTATATGTAAAGGTCCATAGTTCTCTCAATCAACTTCCTGTCATGTCATACTTGATAAATTACATGAAATCTGAAGGAAAAGAAAACAGGAGTAAAAGGAAAAGAAAACAGGAGTAAAAGAGAAAGAAATTTGATCAGAATTTCCATGAGTATGTTCACATCTTCATAAGATCCAATATATCTTTTGTGTGTAATTGCTACATGATACAATGT
The DNA here is from genome assembly GCA_025617745.1 of Heliocidaris erythrogramma. Lineage (NCBI taxonomy): Eukaryota > Metazoa > Echinodermata > Echinoidea > Camarodonta > Echinometridae > Heliocidaris > Heliocidaris erythrogramma. The sequence continues at coordinate 36,015,952 of CM046870.1, read as the reverse complement.
ATGTACCACACCAGTTGCAAACTTGCAATTTCATTCAACATTGTGTTTGCATCCTTTATGCTCAATCTAAAATCAGACATATTGATGCACCGAGCAATGTCAGTATACATTGCATTCACTTTAGATGTCTCGACTCATAATGCCTCATTAAATTGATTGCATGTTAAAGTAGCACTCTACTGATTTTACATATTTATTTAATTCTTATTATTGCATAGGTGAAGCTTAGATTAAACAAAGTTATCCAAATTCAATGCATGGAAATATTTGAAATAATGATTATTTACGAATTATAAAGTGGTAACATACAGCCCCGCTACAGCACCTGAAGAGCTCCTCGAATGCTGTTGAGATGTGATGTCACACCAGGGACCAATCCTGTCGAGGCAGATATGTCCCATAACATCTTACACATTGTCAGTGCCTGTTTTGTCATCTCCTCTTCATTTATTTCTCTTACTTCACTAGCGTCAGTCTAAATGTTAATCTGTTGCCTCACTCTAAACTTTGTGTATGGTATTATTTTGATGAAAAATACAATGTTAAAAAAATAAAGGAATCAGTCGCTTGTAAACGAAATAAGACCGCATTGTGTTTTCAGCTGCATGCACTGAGGCATTTTCGGTGTTTCAAGAGGGAATGTATACCGTCCATGCTATTATTCGGCAGGCTTTTCAATTCGAAAGTGTGGTTTCTTTGATTGATCATTAATCCTTATCCTGTATATTTACAAACAAAAGATTTTAGTTATCAGAATCGGTTTCACTTCCCTTTTAGAATGGTCTGACATACGGTCATGTTTAAAAGCACCAAACTCTTTATAATTTGAGAAATAACTGCATGGCAATTCCGTTCATTCGGTATAGGACGTTGTCTGCTTTAATAGGCAGGATTGGTCACCGGTGTGACGTCATCAAAACATCACTATATTTCTGGCGAATCGCTCGGATATCCCAGCTGCTGAGAAGTGCTTTTATTTGTGCTATTTTTAAATCATGAATTCATATAAAATTTTTACAATCATGACAATTGCCATCTGTAAGCTTCCCAGTTCCTAGTGATACACTATTTGCCATATTTGTGTGATTTTATTTGAATAGGCCCTTTAATGTAATTGGACATGTATCGAGATGTGCATTCATAATTTCAACTCCTTGTATTGGGTGGGTTGTAAGAAACAATGGTATATTATTAATTTTTGATCTTCAGGAGTTTTTTCTTTCATTTCAAAGTAACAACATATTGGTAGTGCTTGAAAGTGCTCCAAAATAAGATAAATCTCCATGTATACTTGACAATTCCATCAATATTAATTTCACCTGTAATCTACCAAGCTGCAACTTCACAGTGAAAGGCCCTGTCAATCATTTAACAAACAGTAAGCCATCGCAATTTCATAGGACTTGGCCTGAGGCTATAAGGTGATATGTGTCAGCCTACTCAATATAACTCAACTGATACTCTAAATCTATACAACCTCACAATGACTGGCAAACAAATTGCATGTTTGGCAGAAGGACGCAAGTGGATGTACATTTCTAAAACTATGTGTTTGAAATTTGAACTTTCTTTCACATTTATATATTTTTAGTATACACATTGTTTAAATTATTACCAGTGATAAGTTTTTACATCTCTATAACATTTCAATATCCCTAACAGTGCTTTTATTACAAAACTAAAAACACTTTGACTAAATTCATGTTTGTGTCCTGCTGTTGGTCACATAAAGACCTAGAACAAACAGAACATACCGCTGACAATTTTTTACAAGAAAGTCAGCATACTAAATGTATTTTTCATCACTGCAAGTAGTAAAAAAATATCCCAGCCTTTTCCAGTCGCCAATGTCTTTGTATTTTATGTGGGTATCGAGCGAGGGCAGTATATGTAGATCAATTGATATTTTGATTGCCCAAGATGTGATTGAATTACGTCGTAGGTAGGGGATTTGGCTCAATGTAGGATAGCGCACCATCTGTACCGATAGATTTACTTGCTAGAATCCATTTTCTATTTAATGTAAGTTGTACATTGTCTTCTACTGAACTGTAACATGCTGAATAAGCTACAATGTAGAATCAGAGTTCACCTAAAGCACAAAATACATGGTCAGGAAATTTTGTAAAAATCTTTCAAAATATACCTGCCTGGAATAAATGCATATACTAGTTGTTAACAGATAAGTATATATTGTATTTCATACAATATCAGAATATCTTGCACCATTTCAAAATTGTTAAATGACAAACACACTCTTGAGTACAGAAAAATTTGAATGAACTTTAGACGTGAGGAGGAGAGAGGTCAGTGGCCGACAACTAGAAAAATCATTGTAGATTGCAGAGTTAATCAGTCGCAATATTTGATCATCTTACAATGTACTACGCAGAACATATCCATTACAAAGTATTTTGCAATTCCCTTAAGTCGTTGACTCGTTATCAACTTCAAAATGCCTTTGCATAGTACATGAACACATGTACATTGCAACAAGGTAATGCATCTCAGTTGCATGCATACATGTATTTGACAAAACCTCATGAATGATGAAGACATAATAGGATGATCTACATCTACATCATGTAATAGGTCTGTACATACTACAACATACATTCAGCTCTGAATGACCTTTAGCACATTCCTACACATACAGTAACGATGAATGACCATGCCTATCACGTCAAAATATACCCATCCCTGTACATACTGGCAGGTGTCAAAACAGGGCAATGTTGGTGCATTAACTCACCCCTCCAGCTCAAACCTGGAACCCGATGCACGCCACCCCCGTCACACACATCCACTCGTATCCGATACGACAACAAAGCGTCTCAACGATCCGGCCCGGAGCCGGGTTTGTGGTGCATTATCCAAAGAGGTACTGAGGCACAGAGGCGAAGCATACAATCGCTGTGCGTGTATATTCAGTGAGCTTGATAATATTAGAGTGTGCGGTATAGACTGAGTGAGATTCTATAATACAGCGGAATTGAAGAGATGTAATGAGATTGAGTGTATTTGTCTTCGTGCGGAGAGACGGTGTTGCGTTAACGTGAATCACTGCTCTCAGAGAGGCAACATGATTCAGGCACAGTATGACATAATGTGCTACTTTCTACAGGTGAATAATAGATAGTTTATACCTGTTGCTTGGTGTCAGAATTGAAAGATGATATGCTCCTAGCAAATATAATATAAGGAACGGAGTTTGTAGATATTTCCTGATAAATACTCTCATTCTCGGTATGGATACAAAATTAAAAAAAATATTTAAGAACTAGATTTCTACAATCTGGTTGCTCTTCTTTTTGAACAAATCCTACAAAATTCTTTCAGAATACAACCTGTACATGTCCATAAAGCAGTGATGATTAAATATACATATTTCATTTAATTTGGTAGATTTTATTCTGCTATGCATGAAAATATATGTACATGTATACAATCATCACTCTGAAAATGTTCATATAGTTTTATTGTTTAATATAATAGTTAACTAATTAAGGACTAATCAAATCATCAAATTAGATTATTGATTAATAAGATTTTGGTAAATCAGATTATTATAGGACCAATTCAATTTTCAAAATGTACAAAAATGTTTAATAGCTTTTTGTTTTGTTTAATACCTGATGAAATTAAGACCATGTCGTCCTCTTTCCCGCCTTCTCTCAACTGACTTGCCACTTTGAGTTGAGGCAAACATGGCACCCCCCCCCCCTTTCCCAGGCTCAATCGATAACACGAATAATCACCCCAGAAACTAATAACAGCAAGAGCTAGGAGCCCACCGTGTGGCTGATTTGAGGAAGCAAATTAATAATAGGGGTCACCCTGAGTCCCTCAGCCTGACGACAAGCCTAGTGGAGCATGGTGCCTGCAGATGATGTCAGATGTAATGGGAGGGGGGGGGGGGGAGGGCAACATCTGAAAATGATTTGCTACATGATTGACTTAGGGACTTCATATAGATAGATTATTAAAGAATATATAAGATTTTTCCACGGTACCGCCCGGCAGTCCGTAGTGAATTTCATGACCGCAAATTTGACCAATCAGAGGCCTAGAATCTAGACATGCGGTATATAATAAAGAATATATATTATTTCGTATTCATCCTTTCAGACCTGGGGGTTTCACACAGCAAGGCTATTGTAGAAAATATTCTGATTTATTATTTGAACATATAGGGAACATTGTAAAAATCTAGGTTGAGGTAGTTGGTTTCTCTAGTCTGGCATTATAATTTTTTTTTAATCAACTATAACATACACCTACAGGTATAAAACAATTAAACAGAAAATAAAATAGTAAGCCAAAGAAATTAAAATAAATTTTGATTTACATAATACAGTGAAATATAAGTTTATCTGAAAAAATGCTGACCTAAAACCCCATTTGTTCAACCTTGCGTTTTGAAGACAGATATTTTTCTTCTTATTCATTATCTTGTTATGTTGTATAATTTTCTTTATGTTGTAAAGCGCCTTGAGCATTTAATCAAAATGGATAATGGCGCTATAAAAATCTTCTGTATTATTATTATTATTATTATTACATGAATATTGAACTTTAGTTTAAGTGAGATTGTTAATGAGGCAGGCAAGTATGTATATTAATTGTAATATAAGAACAAACCTATTTTTATGATCATATGAAAGCCAAATGGATAAGTGATATACTAGAATTTGTTATAAAACCTCTAGTATTTGATTAAAACTTTATGTGAGTCACTTAGAAAACAATCATCTCTCATCATGATGCCTGCAATAGTTCTACATCATATTTTGTCATTGCACTTTTAGTGGGGGTCTGCCTAAAATAACCCTGACTCTTCTTTGCTAGCTAATTCTCTCCAGTGATGATGTACCACAATCCATAGAGAATCCAATAACTGTCATTGAATCATCTCCAATTTGAGAGCTTCCTCTTTCTCACACTGTATGAAACATGCCACTAGATGGCAGCAGTTTATTTGTCACAAAGAGGTAACATGAAGTTTCCCCTACATTTCTAGCATTGGTCTAGAATTAATGCTTTCTCGTTCTCTTCACTATGGGCTACTTGCTGGCCTCACTGCATTATCTGTAAAACCAGAAACCGTCTGTTTGGAGCCAGAAGGGCGTTAACTCATATACTTAAGTTTAATACAAAGTTAATGTCTTTCTGGCTCTCAACAAACAAACAAAACTTTCATGACATGACACTTTCATAAATTGTACAGGACCGCCATTTTTGCATTTACAGTGAACCTGTACATAAAGACCGCTCACGGGAGACAAGAAAAGTGGTCTTTATGAGCAGTTAGTCTCTATGTACAGGTTCATGTAATACATGTTTCAATGAGAAACACTTTTCAAGGGAAACAAAAATTGTGGTCTTTATAGACAGGTGGTCGCTAAAGGCCCGGTCACACCGCCAGAACTTTGTTGGAGCGTTCCTTGAACGGTAGGGAGAGGGGGCTGAATTTCGACAACGCTCGTCACTGCGCACAAAATGGGGAAAAATTCGAAAACACGGGCGTTGCCTTAGCGGTGCACCGCTGAAGCCGGCGTTGCTTTAGCGTTGGTTTAACGGTAGCGGGCGGTAGCGAGCGTTGGTCCCGCTCCGACACCTCCATACCAACGCCAAACCAAAGTTAATCACTGCAATGGATCGCTGCTTCAACGCCCGACACCGTTCCAGCAATCCCGTGTCCGCTCATAAAACGCTTACAACCACTCCACCAAAGTTTGTGCAACGTTTAATCACCGCCCGGGCAAAGCTGGCGAAGCAGCGGTGGTCCAGCGTTCAAGATTTCTGCGTTGGCCTAGCGGACCCAAGCGTCCACGAACTTGCGTCTAGCGGTGCCAAACTTTGACTGGGCGTTGTTGGAGTGATGGTGAACTTTGCCGGAGCGGAAAATTGCCCGCTCCTCACCGCTCGCAATATTTTGTGCAGCTCAAAACTTTCGGAGCGGTAGGAGGGACCATCAGCGGTGGCCGAGCGTATACGGCGTTGCCTTAATGGGGGGCCAACTTCTGTTAAACGGTGGTGAACGGTTACGAGCGGTGATGAATTTTGTTCACCGCTCCAGGAACGCTCCAGCAAAGTTCTGGCGGTGTGACCGGGCCTTAAAGCAGGTTTGACTGTATAAAGAAAGTTGCAGGAATTGCAAAAATTCAGTGTTGTGTCAGCTTGGGTGAAAATATTCTGAGGCATGAAACTTTCAGGAATCTCAACCACTCGCATATAATTTGTGAAAGTTTCATACATGTATATAAAAAAATTTCTGAATGTATGGTATAAAGACTCCACATGGAAATATAAATGAATTTCACATCTTAAATAAAGATATGTTTATTTGTGTTCCGTCAAAGACATCTTTGGGCTGTTCTGGCAAAAATCCAAACAACCTCTCATGCTTTCTTCAATTTTTATTCCATTGAATAATTAAACTCAACAATCATTGGTCTTAGAAATGCCTTTAAATTAGTATGTCACATTTAACCCTTTTGAGACAAATGACCATATTTTGTGGTTTGGCTCAATAACTTTTTATTCAGAGCTCTAAAAAATATACCAGTTGCATAAGTGAAAAGAGCAAACTTTCCTGCACACACTATGTCCATTTTTGTTGCATGACCATATTGCGTTTGATGCCAGCAATTTTAAAAACAAGAATAAGCTTAACACTGGGTGAAAAATGCCTAAAGATTTGTTTACAAATTAAAAATTCCTCCCCAGTCAAGCTTCTTCGTTTACTAAGAATAAGCTTTGAAGTCCTTAAATTGGCAAAGCATTGAGAGGTTCAAAATCATTGTTTTTTCATCAAAATTGGCAATTTATTCAACTGTTCGACATTTTTCTAACCATGTATATTTTTTCCAAAGACATTACACCTTATTAGAAAACCATGTAGCACTAAAAGAAATATATTAATGTTGCCAATTTGAAGAATAAAATGTGATCAATTTAGCTCTTAAATAATTCCTGTCGTGAAAGGGTTAATAAACCAACATGAAATGCACATACTAATGTATCTACCCTGCATGAGCTCAGAAACCTCTTGGGGATGTGACATTGTGTACTTGTCATTCAGATTTCATATCTCCCTGTCCATAGCCCTTGTAGCGTGTGACAATATCCAGGCCCCCAGCCATCTCCCTATACATGTATTTTAATCTCTGTACAAGGCTTTAGAATCCTCCTCAGCTTTAGGTCAATGTCTTTTACCTATTATTACATCCTCCTGAATCATACATTTTATACATCATGTGATATCCACTCATTGTTGTTAGCTTTAACCCTTTCCATGCCCCCAGATATTTGAGCAATTGTCAAAATGAACTTTCAAGAGTTAAATATTAAATTTCAGTGCGTGTCTTCCTTGAGCAAACTCAGCAAACATGTATTGCATAGGAATAAAAATTATATTGACGGCACGGGTTTCTGTATGAGGAAGAATTTTCAAGCAATCTGAGCTAAACGAAATGTTCAGCACTCAAATTTTGGGGCGGGATTTGACGAACATGGCATGATAGGGGTTAAAATAAAGTTGAGTTTTGGTCATACATGTATTATTGCATTGTGAAAGAAAATGCCTGGGAAGAAATTATTTGGAAAGGTAAATTATAGAGTACAATAATTGAAGATTCCAAAATCTCATAATGTATTATGAGGTTTGGAATCATCAAAACAATATAAAATTGACTCAGTCTTGCTGAAATTGCATGCAGTGAGTATAAAGCGCTTCACACATATATATGTTGAATCAAAATGTGGTTCATTTTATACTATTTCTGGTTTATTATGAAATTTATTTGAAATGATAAACTAGTTTTCAACATAGATTAAAAATTAAAATAAATGCACCGTGATAGTCAGTTCTCTTGCACTGTCATTAAAACAATATATAGTTTGCAAATTTATAGATCTACAGAAAAAACACAACATAACATAATATCTGTTTTCAATTATATACATTATAGATTCACATTCCACAGGGACTATAATGTATAACATTCTGTTGCCTCGATAGGATTACTTTGTTTAAAAAGAATAAAATTCTGTCCTAGGAAAAGGTGAGTTAAATCACACTGACCTTCAAACACCAATATGAAATTTGACACTTTCAAATTGGCCAGTATTAAAATTTCTGCTATTTATGTCTAAATTTCCCCCGCAGATAAACCTTGGATGAACATATTTGTTGGTTTGTTTATAGTCCTTGTTAGAACGTTTGGTTGGAATAATTCAATTTCTAATTTTACCCCTGCCATTAATGACTCAATCTACAGATAATAACTCCACCAGGATGTCATATTGAGTAATGTTAATTGTTTTCTATATCTCCCGAATCAACGTCTTTTATCCCCCCTCCAATAACCCATTTCCATAAATCTTGAAGTCGACAAAATCAGGATTTCAGAAAATCAGGAGATTTCCTGGAGATTTTCACCTCCAAATTTAAGTCTTCCGTTTGCGCTGCTGCTCTTTTAATCAGCCTTAATGCTGAAATAAATCTTGAACACTTCCGACAAGTCGGCCTGTCCTATTTCGTCACTTCACACTTGTCATTTCTACTTTTGGAGAAATGAACAAACATTTTAGGAAACATTTGGTTTAGAAAGCTCACTTATATTTCTAAATAGATTACCTACATAACTTGCAAATTTCCTTTTGCAGTGCTGGCTTTAAATGTTGTAAGTGAAAAAATGTGATCATTTGTAAATCACATGCCCTACTATTTTTTGGGTGAATTTTATGACTTGTTGCCATTTCCTCATATTTCAATATTTTAGAGTACGATCTAATATTAGCAAATGATCACGACAAGTTTCACATCGAATCCCACCACAGCACTAGCGTCCTTTGGCAAGACGTTAATCTACATTTGCCACTCTCCACCCAGGTGTTAAATGGGTACCCTGTAGGATGCGAAATTTAATGTCGTTTGTTTAGCAATTTGAGCGTCACTGTACTGCCCATTGCTGGAATACTCCCCAGGGAGCGGAGAATGTGCATACATTGTGTGCGGGCATGCCAGTATCCGATCACCGGGGTAATAATATCTCCTTTGTAAAGCACATTGATATAACCTTTGGTTATGAAATGCGCTATATAAAAACTACCTATTATTATTATCACGATTTTTGTTAAATGAATAAAACAAGGTAAAGCATGTTTGAATTCAAAATGAAATAGGTGATCATCAAGCATTTCAGACTATTGGCTAAAAATGATGTAATTTCCACTTTCAGATGGAGTTTTTGTTAGCGAATGCATGTACTTCCATCCTCTGTACTCATAAAAAGCATTTACATGTATGTAACAATTGCTTTAAACAATGCAGAGGATCTTGGTTTCGTGTTTGTAAAACTACAGCAGAGTCAGAAGTGAGCAAATGATTAAAAGATGGGGCACTCGATATTTCCACAGTTGTTCCTCTGCATCAAACCATGTCATAATGAAAAGCTTCCACATTTCCTGAATGCACAGGAAATAAAGAATAGGAGGCCACATATTTCCGTTCTTTCTAGCTAATCCTACCCCCCCCCCTCCATATGACCACCTACCTTCTGACTTCCCTTTTTTTGTTTTATTTAGTTAAATTTAATTAAATCTAATTCTGAATTTCCACTAAATATAACAAAATACACAATGGAGAAAATACCAAATTATAAATATGGTATTAAGATAGTGTGAATATTTTTTCTAGTATTTAATATCACTGATGCCTTCTACCTTATCGATTACTAGATATAAATGATTGAAAAAAAAGTGAGGAAAAAATGACAGAGTGTGAGGAACGGGGCAGAGAGGGCGAAAGGAGCAGAGAAAACTACTTACTTCAAATTTCTTAAACACTCATTGATATCAGGGGCGGATCCAGGATTGAGTATTAGAGGGGGCACACAAATGAAGGTTTGTCAACTTGGTTTGTCAACTTTTGGAAAAGGTAGACCCGTTGGTCTCGCCAGCTTCTCAAAAAGTCGCTCAGTAGTGGCGGTGAAAATTTTTTTTCGCGAGACCTTCAAAATTTGCTCAGTGGGGGCAGGGGGGGTTATGGGGGTCCAGTTCCCCTCCATAATTCCCTGACAAGCAAAAAAAAAAGGGTCTTCATTCTAAAAAGGGGGGGGGGGGGGCACAATCGAGAAAATGGCGGATCGTCTATGGTCAAAATGCATACTTTTCTTCCAAAATGGGGGGGGGGGGGGCACGGGCCGGAAGTGCCCCCCCCCTGGATCCGCCAATGATTGATATTCTCTTGAATCATGATCTGCTTAAATGGACATCAAGGTTTCTGGAAACTTTCATTACAATTAAAAAAATGTATTGGGTGAAAAAAATAATAACGATGAGGCTACTTCCACATTTGTGTGAAAGATTTTACAAATTAACATCTATCAACAACAAATAAATTTGGGGCTTTTTTTTCTTAAAAATTATCAGTCCTGAGAGTTAGAAAACAAATTGTACGTCAATCACGTCAATTTGTCTTTTTTTCTGGAGGGAGGGGGGTGGGTAGATGTTCCATACAAAGGAACAGTCAACGCTCCTATTTTTTACACCTGTTGGATGAGGAGGAAGTATGCAATATGCTGGGTAGTCCTATGAATAGAGTATCGTGTGGTCTACATCAGGGGTTATTCCCTAAATTTAGAGGCATTTCAACAGAGCCCCCCCTTTAGTAATGAGTAACCTGACTTCCTTCCTGTTATATACCTTCCATCAAGTCCATAAAACCTTGTCAAGATCTTCACCCCTCTCAGTGGAACTGAAGTTTTGAAATGAGTAGCAAAACTAAATTTAATCTGTTTAAAATAAAGTCGAGTTCTGGTCATGCAATTTATTGTGAAAGAAACTATCTCTAAGCAATTGGGGGAGAGGTCGATCATGTTTTCATAATGATGAGGGTATACTGTGAGGCTTTGGAATCATCAAAATGATAAGAAAAACTACATGTACCGCACACAGAAATAGGACTGCACACACATGTGGCACGAATGTTCAGCCCCAAAACTTCAGTGATTTCTCATCATGTTTTGAATATGATGGCATTTGAAAAGCAATCCTTTTCAGGGAACATTTCTACCATGACGTTCTTCCAAAGTGACATAAAATGAGGGAGAAAGCTCGCAAACTATTTTTCACCTTTCCCAGAACTCAACCTTCTCTTGAACTTGCTTTTAATACTTTATAAAATTGACAATGTCAATCCTTGGAGGCATAGTGCAAAAACTGACCTTAACCAAGCTAGGAAGTATAATAACTTACATTTCAAACAGTAAGGGTTGAATTAAGGGTACCGATCACCTCAAACTATAATTTGCCAGTAGTATAGAATCACTCAAAAAAAAAAATATACCTGGCAAAAAGTGGTTAAGGAGTGTGGAGAAAATAAGGAATTACATAAACACAGTCTGCAAGGAACCCAAGTCAGAATTGTGTTCAGTGCACGCCCTTTTCAATGCAAGTATGACAGTATGATTCTGTTAATAATGAATTAAAACCCAAAGCACTTTTCAACACAACACAAACTGATATGTTTCATGCACATGCTGATGGATTGATTGCAAGAATTCCTTCCGATATTACAGCTAATTTCTGGGATTTTCTTGTCTAATTAATGTCTTCCGCGCATACATTCTCCCAACTCATATTTGATAATGTTAAACAATTTCAAACACTGGCCTTTGACTAATCACTTTTGGCACAAACACAGATCTACCTCCCTCGCAGAATTGTGTCCTTAATTTCTCATTCATGTAAACAGGTAGTGAAGAGGATGCTATCCTTTATAACAAGGGGTAGATCAAGGATTTTGTAAAAGAGGGGCACAAATCTCAGAAAATGTTCAGACAAGCAAAAAAAAACCAAAAAAAAGAAGAAAGGCCATCAGGTCTAAAAGGGGAAGCACAATTTACAGTTTGGTTTCAAAAAGGGGGGAGGGCACGGCCCGAAGTGCCCCCTCCTAAATCTGCCCCTGCTCTTATAACAGGTTGACAACCTAGTTCCACTGACTTGTCTTTCTACAGTGAAACAGGATGGTTTAATTCTTTTATTCGCCCACTCTTTCACCAATGTTTGGAGTAAAGCCAGTTTGCATAGGGCAGCTCATGTTGTTTTTCTACCGTATCGCAGGAATAACAAGAGTGCACTTTTCTGATCACAATGATGATGATCCTGTGACGTCTATGTTGATTAAAGCGATAATAACTTTTGTCTTAACCATAATACAAAATCTAAGAAAACTTTAGATGTATAGGATATGGACTGCACGATAACCAACACAAAAAGAATATTATTTAATTTCAAAAAGACCTTTATAGATACAACCATATTAAACTTTTGCCCTTCGTTATTTATTTAGGAAAAGAAATAAAAAAGCGCAGTTTCTTGTCCTAACATATATATCCTTTGGCTTAAATGTAGTTTTGAGTTCCAGTAATGATGAGAAATAACTTCTCACAGAATTGAATGAAACTTTCACTGAATGTTCATAGCTAGAAATAAATTACATTTGCTAAAGACTTTGATAGAAATTGTACCGATAGAATTCAAGCTGACACTATTTTCATTTACTCAGTTAGATACAGAATGACGAAGATGTTGACCGGATGAAGAGGCTGACATTTGCCTGCAGACTTACCCAACGCTCTTGGATAATTGGAGTTTAAACCTGGACCGAAGGTGGTACATGTAGGTTTCATGAAAGCCAGTCAAACAAACTCTTCACATAAAGCTCTTCAGCCACCTGTTTTTATTTCATCAAACAAGAACCAGAAAATACCAGTTCTACCCCGACACAAAGTAGAATTTCCATAAATTACACACCACTTCTGTATATTAATAGAAACATATCGTCTGTTTGCACTTCCAATATTTACCTGTTAAGCAAACCTGATAAAGGGGTGAGTGGTATTTGTCTAGTTCATCTCACCTACCATTACAATGCACATTTGAATTTCAATTTGCACACCAGATGACATTACCACACCGGATGACGTCATTTAGTGGTGTAGGGGTTCATTCATCAGCCTTTCAATTGAGAAATTGAGGGTTCCAATCAAAGCATTGCACTGAGGTCCTTTAACAAGAAATGCATCTGGGTATTTCCATAAATAAGGGTCCCAATTTGTGACATTCTTGGTGTCCCGCTTACATACGGAACACACTGTTTTTTATTTGGCTCTGGGTAGAGACAAACAGAGGAGTAAGATTGAGTACTATTCTAACAGTGAAGATGCAATATGTTATGCTCAGAATCACTTTGCAGTCTTACTCCACGATTGGCATCTTACACTCAGAGCCACAAAAACCTGTGTGTTCCTTATGTGAGCGGGACACCAAAAATGTCACAAAGTGGGACCCTTATTTATGAAAATACCCATCTCCATATGCCACTCTCAACCTGGGTGTACATGGGTACCTGCTCGAGTGCGACACATTGGCCCCTCAGCTATAAACGGGATACTACTACTCCATGGGAGTGTTAGGAGAATCACCACATAAATGGTATGACCGCTATACAACAAAATAACGAGTAAATACTGTCTATTAGGACCACCCAACGAATACAGAAAATGTGGCCACTTTAAGCTACATGTACGTTCATACGGGTCTTGCAGTTTTTAAACTTTAAGTTAGCGACACTTTAAGTTAATGAAACAACGGCTCACTAACGACGAGTGTTCACACAGGCCCGAAACAACGATGCTCATTGTTCTGAGACTACAAGTCAAGCGTTGGTCATTTAACATGAGCAGAGAGGTCATCGTTACCAACAACATTGCTTAACTTAAAGTTTATTCTGTCCACACGGTGCGTAACTACGAGGAGGATTACCCGCTGCTCGTGGTTTCGGTGTTAACCACTAGCTTGCTTGTAGTTCTGGAACTATAAGTAAACTTAAAGTTTCGAAACTACAAGTCCCTTCATACAGTCTGAAACTACAAGATAACTAATAACGTTTTGTTCCCTTTGTGTGAAACTGACTCGAGACTGTAGGTTCTATAATGATGATACAACACATGCTATATGACGATCAATTTCCTCCACTCACCAATTTCTTAACTTCGACCTTGGACCAAACACTATATCTAACCCTTAAACCCTACACCTAACATAAAACCCAGTGGCATCCCCAAAGCCCAGCTCACACGAGGCATCATTTTGATGGCGTCATTACCTGCGCTAATCGAGCTTGTCAATGCACTCTATCTCCTCATTTGCCAGTTATTAAAAGTACTGTTTACACTGTTCATTTTTCAATCACTTTTTTAACAACATCACTATTCCATGACGTGCAAAAGACAGATGCGGTCACTGACGTGGTCCTAACGTCAGCAAATGAGCCGGTGTGACGTACTGAGATTGTACCGTGCTGAAATTGTACTTGCGCATGCATGCGCACACACGATTTGCGCACTTCATAAACATCCGGCGTGCTAAGATTGTTCAGAAAGACTTGAACTGTATAGCCCCAGCAAATAGTTAAGAATTTTACGGAATAAACGCTATTGAATTGGGCTATTGACCCATGTGCCCAGACGCAGGCAATCTCAGAACGCTACAAACCCTGGGGGGGGGGGGGCACTCAACCTGTTTTTGGATGTGGGTGTGCCGCTGCCAATCTCAAAACAGGGGGCTAAGGAGCTAAATGGTTAATTGAGGAAGCTCATTTTTGAGGGTCTAAGGAGCGAAAGGGCTCATGGGCAGAGCTAATTTTAGCTGCTCGCGATCTCACTACTCTGGTACACATACAGTGCATGAGCTGAGTCAGCGGTCGCAGTGCTGTTTTTAACGCTGTACATGCCGCGCCACTGCACTGACTCGATGTCGCATGCATATTGATCTCGCTGAGCCGCCGCTAGCACTAGTAATACCGCGTTCAGTTAGGGGACACTAGGCTGCCCAGCTCCCCCACTGCGCTGGCCTGGGAGGCTAGGGAGCGACCGATCCCGGACAATGGGCTGTGCCCATTGTTTTCTCATATTCTAGGGAGCGAGTCGGAAGCCAATTGAGGTGCGGTTAGTGAAAATCTGAAAATCGCATATCATGGGAGCGACCCGAGAAGGTTGAAAATGGGGGTACAAACTCGGCACGCTTGCAGGCATTCTCAAATTGTAGTCCATTTCCCGCGCATGCGCAAAATAGCGGTATACATTTTCAGCACGGGTACAATCTCAGCACGCCACACAGGGCTATACCCTTACCCTGTATCTTTGACGGAAGACATAGGCCCGTATTCTGAACTCCGGTTTAACTTAAACCATGGTCTAAAGGTGTGGTTTAACTATAGGCAGCCAAATGTGACACAAATCTCTAACAGTAGATATTCAATTTATCAGCATTTTTGGTACTCAAACTGTTAAAAACTGTCTGGGAAGGATAAGCACAATGGTTTTCTTGACCATTAAAGCATGAGTCTAGAACCCAGTAAACATAAGGAACATGCATTGTAAACAAAGTTCTGACATTCTTTTCTACCCATAGTTACACCACAGATTTAGACCATGGTTTTAAGTTAAACCACAGATTTAGACCATGGTTTAAGTTAAACCAGAGTTCAGAATATGGGCCATAGGGTTAGGGTAATAATAAATCAACTGAACCGAACTAAATATTTACCCGATAATGTGAGCTTGATATAGGGGTCGTATTCATCAAGTTCATCGTCTGACTCTGGGTCCCACACATCTAAGTTCTTGATGTTGATGGTGGACGTACAGGCTCTTAACTCCCCTGTAGCTCCGTGGTAATACTTGAAACATACCTTCGTCAAAGCTGAGAAGACAAGATAGAAAGGAGAAAATATTTACATTCATTTTATAAAATTATAATAAGATGACATACATGCATATATACAAAACACTATCGCAAAAACTCGAGAGAAATCAACTTAAGGGTAACTTCTTTACCAAATTATTAACGATTGCATAACATTTCACAACCCATCCTGTCCTAATCTTCGCTCTTCTAAGGACCCATTCCTTCTCACCATCCCTAAAACCTGTAGCAAAGCTGGCGTTCATTTACTGTCAGTGACTGCAATCAAAGAACGGAACAATATCCCCTCTTTTATAAAATCAGCTAATTCCACAGACCGATTTAAGAAATTTTTGAAAACGTGTCTCTTCCCGGAATAGTTTATAAACTCCTTTGTAATTCGATAAACATTCGTGCACTGTTGGATACATACATGTATGATCTGCAACTGAAAGTGCATTATCTGGACATCTCGAAAGGTCAATGATTTCATAATCCATAGAGCATGACTAATTAGCATTGTCTTCCTGTCCGTGTAGTTACTCAGACCACAATGACCACCAGCAGTGACGTTAACTATAGCTAGCAGCAGTATGGACACTCTCATTGGTGGAGTCAGCAAATTATTTTACAAATTTCTCTTGGACATCATAATATCGATATAAAAAAAAATAGTTCCTTTTTACAGAATGATATACATGTACATGTCAAATTTACAACTGATCAAAGTTGCCATAAATATACACAAGAGGCAGAGTAATAATGCCAGTTTTGCCCATCAGGCTTTCAGTACTTTAATAGTCAATGCCTAATAGGTCAAAGTGTGTACATGGGCATAAAGGTGAATATGGACATAAAACGTACTGTTGTCAAAGGAGATACATGAGGCCGACATTATTTCACACATGGTGGCCTCTCATTTCAGATTTACAGTACATCAAACATAATTACAACTGCCTTTAACAATTGTTGCATATCCTGTTGGTTTTAGAATGAAATTTCCTGCCAAATGAATGAGTTTCATGACAAAGAAACATAATTTTTGAATAGTCATCTTAGAATGGCGGGTGTGCGAAGGGGGGGGGGGGGGGCTTTCAAAGAAATTGATCCCATACTCCCTATCATCACTATGCCCGAGAGAGCCGGCCCTTGTTATCCATTTAATCATAAAAAATGAATTAGATGAGCTTTATACATGTACATGTACAGTATATGGATTTAACAATATGGGACAGCTATAATTTGGATAAAAGGCATTATCCAAAATTTAAAGGCCTAATCACCGAATATATTTCAATGTAGGATGGGGTGGCATATATATATATATAAAGAAAGTGTTCTGCGTTGGTTTAGGTAAACTATAAATTGAAAAGACAAATATAAATCAAAAAACCGTAGAGATGTCAATTGTCCGATATTTCGGGCATAGCCCTTTGTCAAGGAATGACAAATTTATTAAGCGTCAAGCAAAAATAAGGGCAAATAAAAGATGCGCAAAATGGTCGCGTAGAAACAAGATGTAAAAGACATATATAAAACAAACATTTTTCTGATGTCCCCTCCTCAATATAAACATTCAATTTCTTTCAAAGAAGCAATGGCGTGGGGTGGGGGGGGGGGGAATAAGTGAGATTTGTATTAGTGAGAATTGTATTTCATATTTTCTCCCCAGAGTGCTTTCTGCATTATGAGTTTTCTACAACTGAACAAAGCATTAAGCTCCTGATTTAGGAATTTTTTTTTCTTTGCCGCCCCTCCTCTTTCTCCCTTTCAAACTAACGCTCCATTTTAGGATGTAAACAACACATCTGCTGTTCTTTCTTGGCACAACGAGCATGTTGGCAGGAAACATGTCATATAGCACGTTTCATGATGATAGGGTATGGGATACAGTGGCAACAAGTTCATCAAGCTCACCCGGCCGAGGGCTTGATGATTAATGCAAAACAATTTGTACAGTAACGCATGCTATGTACAAGTACAATGGAAACATACTACAAATATTTCATGTAGCCCTACATGTATACAGCATATTACTGTCAAACTCAGAACTTTCGCTTCATAAACTTTAATGTAAATTGTAAACAATGGAACGGCTGTATTTGTAACGAGATTCCAAGCTTGTCATACAGCAGCAATTAAGTGTTGCGAGTAATCATTTCACAAATCTTGACCAAGTTGTAAATATGCAAGGGTTTTGTGCCAGCAAATTTTAAGTTTTTATACAAAAATGTATACTTGTCATAAGTATGTATATATTCACAGAAAATACATGTCAGATTTCAATTTAATGTTACAAGCTGTGATTTTTAAGCATACCAGGAGAACATACTTATATTACAAGTAGAATCACAACTCTGTCCTTAGAAGCAACACAAGTGGAGTTTGTTAGTTCTATGACCATCACAGAGATATCAAATGAACTCATTTAAAACAGCTAGTTGAACTAAAGTGAGCAAAGTTAGTGAACGTGCGCACTGAACTACTCATGTTCTTATTGTGATGACCTCAAGCAGAAGATACATATTGATCACAGACCCCGTTCTCATTACGAGATTGGAAAATGGATCGCACTATTGTGAGGTCCACTGGCACGCTGTGGGTTCACACCTGCACAGGGTATAGCGCAATCCATCTTGGCACTCTCTGTACAGTAAACTGCGAACAGGCGCACTGTAGATCACTCTTTTTCTCGTGGACCACCCCCTAGAGGTGGTCCAGATTTGGATCGCCGTGGACCTCCGTGGTTTGCACCGAAACGATGTTGCCGTGTTCTCACCTTAGAGATGGCATGATCTAGCGCACGTGCTAGAGCGCGCTATCTCAGTAATGAGAACGGGGTCACAGTGTACTCTAGGATGAGGAGATGCCGATATATTCAAATGTAACTGAAGCCGTAACACTGCTTGTACGCAAGTCCTCGATTAGAAATGAACCCTTCCAAATGCAATAACAATAAAACTGTGATGGAATCAACCAACTAGACGGGGGTAGTAATATGGCCAGGATTTAACAAAGAGATGCAGAGAGAGAGAGAGAGAGAGAGAGAAGAGGATTAGGAGGGGGGGGGGGGGGGAAGAAGGGCTGCCATAATCTGACAAGTGAATTTGGAGACAAAAAAGTGTATTTATAAAAACTTATTTCAATTGGGGTGAACAATCTCAATATCACTCCTTTCTACTTCCCAATTCATACTGATTTTGTTCTTCAAAACCAAGTTGCAATATTACTATCTGCTAATCATTTCCCTCTAAATTCCCTATCCTTGACATCTTTAAAATATCATTTTAAACTATTTTTTACCAGAACTTCCAGAAGGGTAAAATCAAATGTCCTAGACTTGAAGTTTTATTGTGAACACTACAGTTTGATGCAGCAAGCAAACTTGCCTGCTCGGTTCATGCAGTCTTCTCTATTCATTTTGTGAAAAATGAAATAAGGCATCAGCTGAGAGCCAAAAGGACATTAGTTCTATGTAAAGTGTATATATTAGTTAACACCCTTCTGCATGGCTCTCAGCACATAAAGGTTCCATTTTGCAAATGTATGATGATAGCCCATGTACGAATTGAATGCAAAGGAATGTGCCCTGAATATTGCTTCAAAAGAACACTTCATCTGTTGAGAGCCAGAAGGGTGTTAACTCTGTGTATTAAAGGATAAGACTTAACAACCTTCTGTTTCTCAGCCGATGACTTGAACTACATTGTAAGTGTGTTAACAACTGTTTTGTTTAGTTGCTGGTCTATCTACAGACCTTGTACAGCCTACATAGGTCTGTTCCAGGACCCAGAAAGTCTGGTGTAAGGTCCTGGGACATCCTGAACAAAACTCTCTCATCAGTCTAAGGACCTGGTTGACCTCAGTTTACCTGTCTCTTACTTCCCAAGTATAACTAAACTAACTAAGAAGTAATGATTATCCGAAAACTAAGTCTCAACTTAAAGAGGTTGAGTTCTGGGAAAGGTAAAAAAATCATTTGTGAGCTTTCTCATTCTTTTTATGTTTAGTTTGGAGGATGATCATAGTAGAAATGTCCCCTGAAAAGGATTGCTCTTCAAATGCTCTCACATTCAAAGTATGACAAGAAACAGCTGAAATGTTCAGGCCGAACATTTGTGTGTAGTCCCATATAATAATTTCTGTGTGGAGTGCATGTGACTCTCGGCAGGATTGAGTCAATTTCTTATCATTTTGGCGATTCCAAAACCTTACAGCATACACCACTTATTATGTGCTATATAATCAACCTTTTTTCTCAATGGCTTTGAGACAGTTCCTTTGCCAATTCAATCTCATGACCAGAACTCAACTAATTTATCTTTAAAAGGGAACTCCTCCACCATGATACCAAGTTGGTCTGAATAAACGCAGAAGAATGAAATAAAAAAGGGAAATCAATGAAACTCTGAATACACTTTCTGAAAAAGGATAAGAATACATCTTCATATTGATATTGATTTGTTATTATTCAAACACAAATTGGCAACTCTGCGATTTCCCTTGTGAGCATCTCTCCAATTGTTTTGTACTGAGAATTCTCTGAAATATCCCTCTTCTTGACTGATGGAGAAGGAATAGATCTCTTTCATACAGGTACATGTCCAGAGCACAATACCAAATAATTTCTTCGGAGAAGAACAGAAAGTGAAGAAATTTCTAGTTCAAAACAAATGAACACCTTCTGGCAAAGTAAATCACAGCTCTAGATATTAATTTGCAGTTTTGTGGAATTGTGGAATTATGCCTATTCAATGCTACAAAATATAAAAGTAAGAAAGAAGCTGGAAAACGTTCAAAAAGAGGACATCAGAGATTCTCAAACAATACACAACAAGATTCCCCCTCCCCCATTTACAAAATAATTTTGTCTTCATTCAGAGTAGTTAGGCCCATTCAACATATTTCAATGAAACTGATTATAATGACAAATAGATAAAAGATGGAAAGTTGAAGGAAAATGTTTTGAGAAAGTATCTTAAAACCAAATAATTCCAGACAAACCGATTTCCTGTATATATTTTGTGTAATCAGGCCTGGGGAGCGTTTCATCAAGCGTTTTGTCAGTGATTTTTAGCGACAACTGAAAGCTACTGAAATCCTTGCATCTGATTGGCTGAGAGCAAATTTGTCTGTAAAAATCACTGACAAGACACTTGATGGAACGCTCCCCAGTTCAATACTTTTCAAGCAAAGCTAACAACCCAATTAAGGTGGATAAGCTCATAAACATAAAACTATGCTAAAAATATAAAACTAAGAAAGTTGGAAAATGTTCAAAAAGAGGATCTTGACTTCAGGAATCCTCAGACAATACATTACAAGCTCCCCCCTCCCCCAAACTCATCCCACATGTTGAGGGTGCGTAATTAGAGGGAGAGGAAGGAAGACGTAATTGTTTTTGTGAAAACGCTTCCTGTCTATTCATGCAAATTTATAACTGTTTCCTTTTTGGATGGAGGGTGAGATGAGATGACAATGCTTGCTCTAATTACTTCTACTATAAGCTCTGCTACTTTGCTTTGGATAATAATACAGCAGCACATTGCATGTGTATGTAATAAGTTTTGAAAGTTTTTTTTTTATTGCACCGTTTTTAAAAAATTACTGTTCACATGTACCTAGTTGCTTTTGCATTAAATTAAATGCGATATTACCTAATGATATCTTTGAACTTTTTCCCCCTTTTTTCCCTCTTTTTTGGGGGAACCACTCTGTTTCAATCTATCACTCATATTGAAATTAAACACATTTGTTGAGAACTTGAAAAGCAAACACAGTTGTTCATAAGATGTTATATCTAACATCTATGATCTAATATCCTTCCACTATATTTATGTGGTTTTCTATTTTCTGATCATCGAACTATCGTAGCCAGAAAGTTGAACAATGAGAAAACTGTTACTTTTGATATCAGTTGGTTATGCTGGAGATTATGATGAAAAAGGTCACAAAACCTCATCATCTTCTAATGCAAAATAAATATGACACTACTGGAAAGTCACGATTCACTTGAAGTAAACACCGCCTGCTGAGTGCCATAAGGGCGTTACGTCATTCATAAATATATACATTGAGTTAATGCTCTTTTGGCTCTTAATTAACAGATGATTGATATCAATCAAGCTTTATAGACACAACTAAAATAATGATTGCTGAATGATATCACCTGTTGAGCGCCAGAAGGGCATCAATCTGGTGTGAAATGAGAGGAGATAACAGCCTTCTGGCTCTGACTCGATGATGCAAGTAAAATAAGAATAGAGAGTATTCTGAGTGTTCTATACTCACATTGATACCTCTGTCGTAACATGGTCGTGACTAATCCTGAATGTGATTAAGTTAACATTCAAAACTCTTCGCTTGAGACACGCAAAAAAATGTCAAACAAAAGTCTATCCACCGACAGCAACACAACTGCAGTGTTGATCCTCCCTGAGCATATGCTCACCAAAGTTTGGCATGGAACAACCGAAAAGTTTCTGAAATAATGCCTGCGAAACTTGTGTATGGTCTCTGATCTTAACACTCCTGATGTAGTATCAAGCAGGCCGGCTGAGTGAACGCTGCGATGAATTAATCTCAATTTGTCTTCGCCTTTACAGTGTATCGATTACACCGTAGCTTAAGTGTTACATTGAAAAGTGGTAAAACACTCGAGTGAGATCCACGTGAGCTGCGAGAAACAATTGCCGTATGGCTGGTGCAATGCAAGGGGAAGAGACAGTATTACGCACGCGGGCTGATCCAGCAGGAACTCTTCTTAACTGTGTAGGGTGCTCGTACTGCGCTGGCATGGAAGCTGACAATTACTTGTTGTCCATGCCAGTTCCTCTCTCTCTTTCTCTCTCTCTTCCTCTCTCTGTATTCAGAGTTTGTTTTGTCTCAGTCTAATGATATAATGGCACACCTCCCTATCACCCTTAATCCACTTGGTGGATCACCTCTTGTCTTTACAACGTGGTGAATTGCTCATCAGTTACGTCTTCAGCAGGTATGTGACAATGACTTCCTGCGGCACAAGGAAGAAACACATCCAATTATGCAATAAGACTTGAACAAAGACTTGGTATATCCTTGTTTTCAACAGGCAAATCAGTACAAGATGCAGTAATGTCTCTACTCCAAGTTGGTAATCAATGATGGTTTGACAAATCCACTACTTGAAAATTATCTTTAGTATTGTTTCACAAGACCTGCACTCCAAAGGAGAAGAAATAATTATAGTCCTTTCATAATTATGACTATGATGGTTATGTTTTACAACTGATGGATGAAGAGTTAGTTCAACAGAATTTTTTTTCTAAAGTGACTAAATGTGATTCTCCTTTTTACCAAATAGTCATTGCAATAATGCTACAGAGAAAATGAAATGCGATCTATCTCAAAGGTTACTGGCACAAGTCTTGCGATCCCGCCTTCCCGATTCCACTACTGTTGAAACCAAAGAGCACAGGTATACTCCTTGATGTATGAGAGCTATTAAAGCTTATGAATGGAGATGGACTTTGGTCTGCTTGAGCAGTGACGGCGATGACGCAGTGAGGTACCTGAAGCTGTGCTAGCTGGAACCCCGTCCTCCCATGGAGTTTAGTCTAGCTAGAATGCCGGACATGGAGCAAGCCTATGAATCATGACGGTCTCACCTAATGACAGATGATCCCAGTCACACCATGAGATAGATACATCCATATTTACTGAGGGTCAAGTACACTGAATGTACCTTATCCCCTAATATACATGTACCACTACATGGATGTTCTGATACCCCCTTGTGTTCCAAGAATAGCATTCTTCTAGCATGGGCTTCCTTACATACAGGGGTGGACCGAGAATTTTGTAAAAACAGGCCGGGGCACAATTTCAAAAAATTACACAAGGGGGCAATTTTTTTAATTGTTGAATGTTGTGTATTTGAGGTATGCCAAATAGGTTTCAAAAGGGGGTCACATGCCAGTTGTGTCCCCCCCCCCCCAATCTGGCTGCTGCTCATATACATATAGGAAGAAACACCATGAGAACAGTTTGCAGCTTATTTCAGTAATATTTAAAGACAATTTAAAGACACTGTAAAGTGTTTGAAAAGAATCATGTGTAGTTTCTTTTCAATTCTACATCTATCGAACAACAGAGCTACATGTACATACTGTAGTGCATGGACATGCCTCGGGGAGGCACAGGAATAGGGGAAAGAAAGGGAGGGCGGAAGGGGTAAGATAGGGAAGCGGAAGAGGTAAGAGAGGGGAGGGGAGGGGAAGGGGTCAGGTAAGGGAGGGTAGGGTAATACAAAGCTTTAATAGAGGGTGTGTTGTTTTACCCTTTATCCAGGTTCCATTAAAATATCTCTTCACACTGCGTTTAATCTCTCCTTGATATCAACTGTACATTAAGATTAGGCTGTGATTCATAGTTGTCATAATGGCTGATAAACCTTGACTGACTGGAATGTTTGCAATGATTAAACATGAATACTAACATGCTGGTTCCACCAAGAATGACCTTATCCAGTTTCAGCTGGTTGGACTCTCGTCGTTCACCATGTACATGCACTTGACAGTGCACAAATACCTCTTGTAATCTGCTCACATAAAAATGCAACTTGAACAACTCGAGTGGTGCGATCTAGTTCAATCTCGAGGTTTTCCCTCGTAAAAGATGATATATACAAATAACCAATGAATTATATATCATTTCATTTGTCATCCAAATTTGGGTTTTATGTATAAGTAGTGGAAGGGTAGCATGGGGGCGCAAGAAAGGGGACGTGAAGGGGGTCCAAGAGAGTGGAATAGGGGTGTAAATGGGTAAAATGAGGAGTGGCAGGGGAATGGAAAGGCAAGTGGATGGAAAGGGGGGAGTAGTAGGAGAGTGGAAATGGGGAGTATATTTAACTGTGTACTAATTTGAATTTTGCAATCACTAATATACTGTCTACTTATGTATCGCACAAACTTTATATAGTTTTATTATGCTAATGATAAGATTATTGGCAACCACTTTTTACTCTTTTTTACATTCTCATGTACTCGTCCTACATGTTGACATTGAAATGTGATATGTTGTCTACCGGTATATTGTTGTATACATTAGAACATATTATTGTTATGTTTGATGGTATCGTAACCAATAAATATTTCACTTATTTCACAGATAAAAGACTATGGTTGCAATAAACGAACGAATGAATGAATGAATGAAAGGGGGACTGAGAGGGGAGTAGTAGGGAAGTGGAAAGAGGGTTGTCTGGGGTTGTCTGGAGTAGTACAGGAGTGGAAGTAGGAGTGGAAGTAGGAGTGAAAGTAGGAGTGAAAGTAGGAGTGAAAGTAGGAGTGAAAGTAGGAGTGAAAGTAGGAGTGAATGTAGGAGTGAATGTAGGAGTGAAAGTAGGAGTGAAAGGAGGAGTGAAAGGAGGAGTGAAAGGAGGAGTGAAAGGAGGAGTGAAAGTAGGAGTGAAAGGAGGAGTGAAAGGAGGAGTGAAAGTAGGAGTGAAAGTAGGAGTGAAAGTAGGAGTGAAAGTAGGAATGAAAGTAGGAGTGAAAGTGGCAATGGAAATGGGATCAGAAACAGGAGTGGCAGAGGAATGACTGGAAGGGGAAGATGAACAACGTAACATTATCTATAAATATTTGGAAAAAGCACTCATGCCGATTTGTAAAACCACCATCAAAGGAAAACCTGACATATGAGCATTGTGAGTCATCGGAAGATACAGAGAAAACCCCAACCTCTGATCTTTGAAACTCTTACCAAGAAATTGCACAATGTTTCACACAGACAGTCAAGTGTTTGTCTCCATCTGTACCTTGTACACATACTGTACCATGAATACGTGTCAGAACTCCATGCCTATTCAGTCCTGACACAGAATAACATGGAAAAGGTAAGTGACAATGAGAAATTGAGAACACATGGCAAGGTATTCACGTATTAGCTACTTCATAGATGAAGAATTTCATCACTAGCAATGATCTTGATGATTAAAACTAATGGCTGAATTGTTGCTCAGTTTGCTATTTACAGCCTTTTATCACTGAGATAGGGGCTTTTGAGGTACACCAGTAGCAGACTGTGCACCTCACCTATCAATGAAAAAAAAAATATCATGTTCGAGCTTTGCCATAATCGCCTCGGACAATTGCACGCGGCAAGGTGCAATGCGTACCAAGAAATATTAGTAATTGGGATTAGGACTTTAATAGTTGTTACTGTAAATTGCACCAACCTCTATGTATAAAGGGTGAGTAATTGGCAGTTTTCCTCGAAATCCTTGGACGGGTTCAGTGTTGTAGCGTGAGTGTTCTCATCATCACTCCTCGTGACAATCTTGAAACATCATTCATGTAAGATGATTAAAATTTTGGCATCTAAATGGACGTTTACACCATGCATCTGCTCCAGATTTGCATCACATTTGTAAACATATTTACTGTCAGGAGATCTTTCGACTGATTGACTTTCCTCCAAAATGAATAAACATTATCACGAGTTAAAGCTGGTTAAAAGTTTTTACAAATCACAACTTCAAACTTCAAGCAAACCAAACCACAAATTATGCTTTACAATCCTCTTTCAAATTGGCCACATCAAAACAAGAAATCTAAAAATATTAATCAGTTAATTAAAATGATAAAACAAACAGGGTAATAATGACCTTGGAGGGTGCCTTTTTTTATTAGATTGGTTATAGATTGCACAAGGCGGATATTTTATCTTCTCCAAGTGCTAGTCTAAACATCAGACCATGCCGCATATAAACAGCTCAAATAACTTCTTTTGCTTAATGATATATAAATGAAAAATATAGGATAAATTTTTTGGGTAACCAAATTTCATTTGAATTCTATAAACGGCATGTGATGGAATATCAACAAATAGCTAGCAAGTGTCTTTGCCGACATTGACCATGGTGTGATACCACCAAGTAGACTCCCACACAAGGAACTTCTAGTGTTCTAAGAAATTCTTACAATAATATTCATGTAATTGTATAGAAACGAAGACTAGACAACAAGGATACGACAAATGAGGGTTCATTGACAAAATATTTGTCAGGTCAGGATATAGACATTTTGTGAGAATTAGCCACAGTGCCGACTTCAATATCATGAATCATCTCGAATAATCCAGCGGGGAAAAAAAAGAGAGGAGAAAATAAAAGAGCCCTCTCCTTGTTGCAATGACCCTCATGTCCGATGCACAGGAAGTTGGATATCACCAATCTTCTGCACACAATGTTGTACGTCCAATTGTTCTCCCCCCCCCCCCCCCCCCGGGCCAAACCCCCTGTTCAGACTAATAAATTTCATTGTATAGTTGTATATAGATGTATATATATATTTATAGCTATATTCTATCTAGTCTGAACATCGAATAACGAAATGTATAGCAAAATGGATGTTTGAGTCGTTTCAAAAACTTGATGGAGAATAAGGATCCCCTTGTTGTGTGAACCTCATATCAAACTAACCAAATAACTTGCCGGGGCTTATCATAAATGCATGCTGATGTATGAACAGCATGCCATCGTCTTGTATCCTCGGAGCAATACCATGACATTAATTTGACAATTAACATATGGTGTGAGATGAACTCCCTTCAACTGGTTTGTCGATACGGTGCTTCTTTATACCATACTTTTCTTTCAGTCTGAACTGTCCACAAGTCATTGATGGACACCTGTCATTGTCATCAAGCAGGTGCCGTACTCCAAGAATGGATCGAGGATAAATTAACCATTTTACCCCCTTTTTCATCTCCTCTTTTAACTTTGACACAAGTGCATTCCTTTTTGGGCAGGACTGATCGCAGAGGAAGGGCTTTGACAGAGCTAATCGTGACAACAAACTCACTGATTGGTTATGAATTGTTTTTCGGAGTCAAGGTATTCGGTGTGCCTCACGTGACCCAAGTGGCAGTTTCGTCAGTGTCGGCTTGCATGTTAATTGCTTGCACCAGACCCATTATCCCTTGTGATGGAAACCAAATATGTTCACTAGGATTACTACGATGCAACTCTTTCTTTGTTATAAATGATCCTCAGATGGAAGTAAAACAGACAAGGCAGTCCTTAATATAAAGGGAAGTAGAAACCCTTCAAAGTTTCTCATCTCACTCAATAAAGCCTCATTGAAGCCGCCTCGAGACCATTAAATCCCCTGTTACACATACCTCGTACCCGCAATTTTGTGTCTACACATAGGCCGGCTTCACGTCGCCTTTTCACGAGCTGACGTTGGGGCGCACTCTATGTAAAAATTTTTGCGCGGTTTGCACACTCATCTCATCGACTTCGCGAACGGTCCGCGCATGCACAGCTCTTATGGGTTACGTCACTTCCGCTTATAAGCTGGCGCCGAGTCCACTTTGGTGTTACACCTACTGATTGCTGGACTGAGTCCGGCCCGAGTCCGGCCTGAGTCCGGCCTCAAACCACATCCAGAGGTGGACTGGGATGGAGGCGGCCTCAGTCCGGCTTTAAAAAAAAAGTTGATGTTACACACACATCGAGCCGGCTCTGGAGGTGGCCTCAGTCCACTTTCAGAGGTATGTGTAACAGGGGTCTAGGAGATAACACAAAAGGGCCTTTACTGTACCTTAGATGAAAAACTTACGTTTGGTGAAGTTTGGTTCAGCATCGACAACCCAGATGATTTGACCTTTGTGCGTGCCGCTGACCCCACGGTTCTTGTAGCTGAGGTAGTTGGCTGGGTTTCTCTCTCCTGGAATTACACAAGATTGGTATGAATCAAAGTCAAGTTTCATGTCAGCATGGGTACTTAGCAGTTAAAGGTAATCTTCAATTTGGAAATTCCACAAATTCAAACCAAACTTGTACCGACTGATCAATACCACAAATCAATTTCAGTGACAGTATCGGTGTTTAGACCAGTTATGCACACCGAGAGCTCTAACAAAAGTATATGGGATTTAATTTGTTCAATTGGTTCACCCAACCACCCAGACTTACTCATTTTCTGCATTAGTAACTCAGCTTTCATACATGTATTGTTAATTCATTTCAGGAAAATTCATTTGTATTTGTCTTGAATATTCAGTTACATGGGAAACTTTCTTGGATTCTAACTTCTAAGATTTTGTTTTTTTTAACCAGAAATTTGGATCCAACATCAAAATTGATTGAAGTCATACACGCAGCACTCTGATTAGATGGAAGTGTGTTTTATCACAAATCTTCATGTAAGAGACTGCAGATCACAAATATTTTCACATTTCATGGATACTTCTTCCCCACTTTCCTAATGAAGATCTATAACTTGATTTCAATACCGTAAAATCAGACTATTTCTACCCTTGTAAAAAAGTACCATAGTACCCATGGTAATATGACGGTAATTCAACCAAATTACCATGAATTGATGGTAATTTGGTTGAATTACCGTCATATTACCATGGCTACCATGGTACTTTTTTACAAGGGAAGCCATTTAGATTCAAGAAATAATAGAACAAACATCAAATTTTGGAAATCACAAAAGACACGTATCGGGGGGGGGGGGGGGGGGGGGGACGGGGGACACATAGGGGCAACTATTACCCAAAGCATTGTAATTTATTTTTAACCCCTTTCATTGCCTCTTTTAATTCATTACTATATTTTTCAAAGACAGTTTATTGTATCATGTTGTGAACAGGGGAGCATTTCATCAAGCGTTTTGTCAGTGCTTTTTACCGACAAATTTGCTCTCAGCCAATCAGATGCAAGGATTTCAGTAGCTTATAACAGTTGTCGGTAAAAATCACTGACAAAACGCTTGATGAAACGCTCCCCTGGGCTCAATGCCCATTCTATCACACCTTTGTGATCACAAATTTGATTGTGAGTTTGCAAAGCCCCCCACCCCCTTCCTCCCACCAACATTTACAGTATGCTTTAATGCAATTCATGCCTGGCTTTTTTTATTTTCAGATTCCAGTTTTTCACACTGCTTCAAAGTAAGAATATGTTTAAAGCTTCCTTTGCACTGCTACAGTGCGGGTCAATCAGAAACACAAGGACCCGAATTCACAAAGGAGGTTTAAACCATGGGTCAGGTTTAAACCTCCGTATGCGTACTAAAATAAGCGTAAATAAGCGTAAATAAGCGCACATTGCCCATGCGCGCGCTCAAAGAAAATATATGATTGGATTGGATTCTGTGTGCACGTACACTTAAAAAGCCCAGGAGGGGGTTTAAACCATGGTTTAAACCAAACCTCCTTTGTGAATTCGGGCCTATGTCTTCAGCAATTAGAACAGCATAATTTGAACAGTTCTTCCGTCAGATGTTCTGTAACGATTGTCCTTTAATTGGGGATTGTGGAATGAGAATTGCAGGGCTGAAAGCAAACTCCTGTCAGTTGATGTGACTCATGCTTAATATCCTTCCTGCAATTCCACATGTAAACTCTCCCTTTTATTGAAACTTTGACAGTTACAAGTAGCCTGTCTACCTCAGAGACCTTGCTTGCTACAGGGTGCTTCAAAAGAAATAAAACAATAATAACTCCTACCATCCTGAAAAATAAATTTAAAATGTAAAATATTGTTATTTGTTATTAACATCTTTCTCTTTTACTGAAATTAAGACAACTAGCCTGTTCATCAGCCAGAGATCTTGCTTGATACAAGGTGCTCCAACAAATACAGAAACAAAAGCAAAAGCAAAGCAATGAGGAGGCGTGATGGCTCAGTGATAACCGGAGTTCCGTGGTTAGGAACCCAAGTTGTTGTGCTACATGCACACACAGGTAGTGCCCTTTGGAAATGCATAATCCTCATTACCAAGTCTTTTGGATAGGACTTAAAGCAGAAGGTCTCTCTGGTTGCTTACTTTCAAGCATATCCTTGCTTTCTTAAAAGTTAGGTTAAATGAATCATGACAATACAAAATTTCCTAAGTGTATCATACACTCTTCTATCAACTGGTATTGCAAACATTTTCTCTCCCTCTCTCCATATTTTTGATTGATTGAGAGAGAGAGAGACAGAGAGAGATTTTGACAACTTCACTTGCTAGGAGGTGCTAGGAAGTTAAATATATATTTTTAAAAAATCATTTACAACCCTGAGATGCAATTCCAATACAGTAAACTCCTATTGCATCAGGGCAGACCATCACCAATTTGCCCTGATGCTCGATATGTGTTTTATACAGGGTGCTCCAAAACAAAATGCCCTGGTTGGTGACCTACATTGCTCTCAGAGCCTGATAACAAGTAGCTTTGTATAAAATCAGAGAAATAAATGACAGAAACAAATGGACTGCATCTGTTCAAGGCTAGCCTTTCATCAAGGTGGCGTGCTAGGTCTTTTCTTTGCTGCTCTACTCTTCTCTCTGTCGATCCTCGAAACGCACGGAAATCCTCTGATTGGGCACACGCGTGCAGCTTGCTGCATGCCGTCTTTTCGCACCCGCCAATGTAATCAATATTCATATATTCAAGATCACCAAGAAGTAATGAATCATTCAACAACCTTACCAAACACGGCAGTACAACTCGTTTCGTTTAAACCACACTGAACTTTACGGTTCAGTGCGTTTAACCAATCAAATAAAAGGAACCGTAACAGAAAAGACCGAGCTTGTCAATTATTTGATGGGGATCAACAAAGGGTAGATAGCGGGAGAAAACTGAAAGTATTCTGAATTTCTTTTTAAAAAATGAGAAAAAAATATTCTCATAAAAAAAAAAAAATGGGTCAGCAGTCGCATTTTTGTTACCCAAGTGGAAAATATGTTATCATATTTGCCATAACATATTACTAATACCCCATGGCTAGAATGGAAATCTTTCATACGAAATTGACAAAGATTTCAAAGTTAAAAATAAGAAAACAACAAGTAACGTTGGCGAGTGAGTAAAGGTGGCCTACTAGCTTGTGCTGCCTTCTCGAAATCAGAGGACTGTTCCGCGCGTTTCAAGGATCAACAGAGCTAGTAGTAGAGCAGCAAAGAAAAGACCTGGGGCCCGTTGCATAAAACTTACCATTAATGGTAACTCTGCTATCAATGGTAACTACCATGGCAACATCACTCAACAGCCAATCAAAATCAAGGTTTCCATGGGAGTTACTATTGATGGCAAAGTTACCATTAATGGTAAGTTTTATGCAACGGGGGGGCCCTAGCATGCCGCCATGATTTAAGGCTAGTTTAAGGCAGACAAACTAAAACCTTGTCTGTCATTAGCCCCAAATTACATTCTTGTTTATCAGTTTCATTTCTTTGTTTGGAAGCAAAGTGATGACTCCTCTGATGAGTGTCATCTGTGTTCTAGGTAAACTGTTCAACCTCATCTTCAATACAGATATATGGAAGGGGGGGGGGGGGTATTAGCTGTTCAAACAATTCAATGTGTATGATCTACATGTATGACATATGCCACATACATGTACTTGTACTTGATCTCTTCTTTGTAGTTTAAAGTGATTTGGTAACTTTGTAGAGGCTTGATAAAATCTGAGCTGCCTGGTCTTACATGCTATCAGTGTATGTAATATGGTGTAAAAATGAAGCCCAGGAAGAAAAAAAAAAGCTCTTCAAAATCGTCATGTGCTTCACAAAAGTAAACATATACAAGTGCCCGGAAATGCCAGACTCATTTTCCCCATAGACTGTAGTGTTAGACTAGTCATAGATATCTTTATATATAGCACTGTATATTTGAAAACCTTTCTATGCCTGGCTATTTATTTATCCTTCTGAACATCATTATACAAGACAGATATCAAATTTCAACAATTTATTAAATCAAGCCTCCACAAAGTTACCGATTCCCTTTAATGTATGCAAATACAAAGCATGTTGATCTTGTACATGTACTAATTTTGAATGATTATTGGTAACATCTCAGATCACATCTTTTATCAAAAGTCATGTTCACACGAAGGACGCTTGTAGTTTCAAAACGTTAAGTTATCTTGTGGTTTCAGACTGCGTGAAAGGACATGTAGTTTCAAAACTTTTAAGTTTACTTGTAGTTCCACAACCACAAGTGAGCTTGTACTTAATGCCGTTGTAGTTATTGACTGTGTGGACAGCAAACTTAGTATTATGAAGAAGCTTTAATAATGGGAGGAATTTTAATTTGTAAACAAATTTTTTTTTAGACGTTACTCCCAGTGTTAAAGATCGTATACTCGATCTGTAATAAAAATCACAAGTCAGAAAAAATTGGAACCAGCGGGATTCGAACCTGTCATCTACTGCTTGCCGGGCACGGCGGACCGTTGAATATTAATGAGTCAGAAAGAAGAGGATCTTGGGTATTTGATTCTAGTTCATCGTGACTGGGCCGTGAACCAGAATAGCCTGGTGGTTAAGTCGCTGCCCGGCAAGCAGTAGATGACAGGTTCGAATCCCGCTGGTTCCAATTTTTTCTGACTTGTGATTTTCATTACAGATCGAGGATACGATCTTTAACACTGGGAGTAACGCAAAAAAAATTTGTTTACAAATTCAGCAAACTTGTTGCTAACAATGACCTCTCTGTCCATGTTAAATGATGATGCTTGACTTGTAATCTCATAACAACGAGTGTCGTTGTTTCAGGCCGTTGTGAACCCTCGTTGCTGTTAGTGAGTTGTTTCGTAAAAATGCTATTTGTCAAACGTTGCTATTGCAAAATGCCATTCTGTTTTTTTTTATGAAAGAGCATTCTCATCTGTGAGCCAGAAGGGCACTAACTACTGACATTTTCCATACATTTAACGCCCTCCTAGCTCTCAGGAGGTGTTCTACTGGATACTTTGATAGGATGAAAGACCTCCTGGGCATGACATTAACTACAAACCTGACTCACATACCGCCTTCCTTCCTGCTAGCATCCATACTCCCTTTATACATGACAGTTGGATGTCTCTAAAACATACTGTACAGGGTATCTTAAAATCCATGATCCATATTATACACCAGCCATTACTTTGTCTAAAATGGGGTTAGAGCTTGGCCACATTATTACATCTTATATCAGAGACAGGGTTAGGGTTACGTTAAGGGTTAGGTAGTTTTAGCAAAACGCAGGGGCGCATTAAGACGTGGGAAAGACGCAAGGAGGAAAGTTTTGTCTGTGCTTTTAAAATTTGAATCAAACAAATCTGAATCAAAATGTTCATACTATTTTGCTTAAAACTGCTCAAAGAGTTGAATACTAATTCTATATCCTAATATTTTGGTTCTGCCTCTTTCGAATATAAAATTTTGATTTTTAAACATTTTGTCATGTGCGTCTTTCCCACATTCTTACGCGCTACAATTTGACACTTTGCTAAGCTACATTATGCTAAGGGTTACGCATAAGTTGAGTCTAGTCTTAAAGGGAATCTTGAGTTCTGGGAAAGGTGAAAAATAATTTGTGAGCTTTCTCACTAATTTTATGTCAGTTTGGAAGATTATCAAAGTAGAAATGTCCCTTGAAAAGGATAGATCTTCATATGCCCTCACATTCAAAATATGACAAGAAACAGCTGAAATGTTTGGGTCGAACATTTGTGTTTAGTCCCATATACACATTTATGTGTGCAGTGCATGTGACTCTCGGCAGGATTGAGTCAATTTCTTTACCATATTGGTGATTCCAAAACCTTAAAGCATGTACCAATTCTTATGTGCTACATATAATCAACCTTTCCCATTTGCTTTAAGACAGTTGCTTTCATAGTTCAATCTCATGACCAGAACTAAACTTTATCTTTAAGTTCAAGGAATTCAATCAGTTTTTGGTCACTATCTCCAGAAAGGCGGTTGGGGGGGGGGGGGGGGGGGGGTGTCCAACTATATGTTAATAATGGGTTGTATGAGGGCACAAATGTCAAATTTATAGCCAATGGCCCTATTCTGAACTCCGGTTTAACTTAAACTCTAATCTAAGTTAAACCGGAGTTCAGAATGTGATTTTTTTTAAAACTCTGGTTGAAATGACAGGTTTTTACTGGGTTTAAACCTTTAAACCACACTTAGACAGAGATATACAGACAGTAGGTTATTGATAATAGCTTTTTACCTTGTTCTACTTGTGTGTTGAAAACAATTGAACAAATAGCAGTCTGCTATCTGCAGTATGGTATTGGGGATTGACCAGCAGAGGGCAGCAAACACATTACAGGTTCTGTACCATTGAGTTCAGACTCTGTGTCATTGAGGGAATGACATGTCCCTACCAAAATATTTACCCTGAAATTAAACTAAACTCTATTCCATGACCATATCCTTCCTTTTAAAAGAAAACAAGGTCAAATCTACAGTACACTGACCAGCAAGCACAGAGGAAATACTGCAGCATACATGTACATGTATACTTTTCAATATTACCATGTACTTCCTACTTTTACAAAATTCAATTCAATTCAATTTTATTAAATAGCAAATTCATAAAACACATTACAAATACAATACATGTAAGACATTAAAACAATAAGATACTTAGGAAATTGCAGGGAAATACAGCAGAAAGACTGTCCTTTCAAATATGTCAAAAATTAATGAAAAACACCTAAATAACAGAGGTTTGGGTGAATCAGGTCCGCTCGCTATTCATAAGGATCGCTATTCATAGAAAACCGCTATTCATTTAACACGCGTTAGGAATAGCGGTCCTTATGAATAGCGAGGTAATTTGTCTATGGTTTGCTCGCTATTTAGAAGTCTGACCGCTATTCATACAAAACCGCTATTCATTTAGTCACGCGTTATGGATAGCGGTCCTTATGACTAGCAAAGTTATCCCAGGTGAATAGCAGTATAATTAGCATTCAATTACAAATGTAGAAATATCTGTTTCACATTATTAAAAGAACTTCAGTGTTTGGAAAATTTTCTGTGTATTTGAAAAAATTTATAATATGAAATTTAATATTTTATATTTATGTAAATCCACAGCTTCTTCCTTTTGTCCCAATCTAAAAACCTATATCCTACACTGTATATGCTCAGGTGAGGATGCTTCACTACACTGCAAGGGATCAATAATGGTTGAATTTCATTTCATTTTTCAGGTCTTTCAATATTGTGCAATTTCAGAATCTGATATCACTATGCCAAGATTATTATTGCATTGAATGGAACTTGATAAGGTGATATGAGAGAAGAGACCTTTTGATATTAATCTTTATTCAGCCCATGCTCTTAATGTTTCTTTAAAGAAGGCCCAAACTGATGTTTCATTCAATGCTTATAGTAGATATCTACATAGTATTTTCCTCTCGATTCATGAGGCTTGAACGTGTTTAATCATTCCCCAAAATTTTATAGATATTTTTCCAATGTTTGAGATTTGAACACTTCTATTGATTATGTTTGTATATTTTTATTTGATTTATTGTGATGGTATATAACCATTATGTTGCCCTGCATGTAATTGTAATTGATAACTGTTTGACATGGGCTTATTTCATTGTTTCATCTTTGAATCTACATGTATGATTACACATTATGTTCCTTTGTTCAATTTTGATGTTGAATAAAGTGATGATCTAGAAAGAAATCATACTGCCTACACAAGAAAATATCAAAAGTCCACACAAGAATATTAAATTCTTCGGCTGTTGCAAGTTTTTTTCTTCTTCATTCTATGTATACATGAAGGTTGCAAGCCCATGTCTTATTAAGATACTGTTTCTGTGTGTCTACATCAATGCTGAACTTTGGTCTCTGTTAATGCATTGTTCAAATACTTACAAGAGCCAGAAATTGTAACAAATTGCAGATCATACATATAGACGACAAGACATTACATCAGTTTCAACTGATATTTCTGAAGTAATAAATTGTAGGAGGAAATAGTAGTCCATAATCCAAATATTGTGACTTGCAAAAAAAAAATGTTTTGTACTTATAAATTACAATGAAATGATGAAGTTGAGTTCTCGTCATGTGATTACATGTACATCGTCAAAGAAACTGTCTCAAAGCAATAAGCCTGTTTACGCCCACAAGCATCCTCGGGCAAACTCCGATCCACGATGTCTGCTTCACACAGCATTGCTGTACAAAGTGAATGGGCGAATCAAGTACATGTAACTGTGGGATTTGCAGAGACTTTGGTTGTTTCATTGTTCATTTATTCATATATTCTAATCCACCACAAGTAGAGAAAAGTCAAAGGGATATTCTGAGCAATAATAACTATTAGATAAACTGTATCATTCAGAAAAGAAAACTCAAATTGAACCAAAAAGAGAGATTTATTGGCACTTTTCAGGCCTACGGTCCATTGAAAGTGTATGTGCAAGGCCAGTGTGTGTGTACAGATTCAACTACAAAGGAATGAATCAAAGTTATATATCTTATATTTTTTTGATATTAAAAACTAGATGAATTTTCGACAGCGCGCGGTCGGAATTTATGCCTCCGCCATCACCAGATTGGAAATGTATGGCATACATGTACACTCTAAAAAGGATTGGTCCAACAAAATTACAAATCTTTTCACTTAAAATGCACAGGAGACTGAAAATTTATTTCATTTCATAAATAAACTAGAAATATTTGATAACGAGGCTAAAAACCAGTAATTTCATGTAATTTTATGTAAATTGACCTCTGTGACCTCTGACCTTTGACCTACTTACCCCAAAATCTAATCAGTTCATCTTTCTACGGGGATACATACTGGTACCAAGTTTGAAGTTCTCACCTCAGACAGTTCTTGAGATATCGTGGTAACGGTACTAAAAACCAAGAATTTCATGTAATTTCATGTACATTGACCTCTGTGACCTCTGACCTTTGACCTCCTTACCCCAAAATCTAATCAGTTCATCTTCATATAGGGAAACATACTAGTACCAAGTTTGAAGTTCTTACCTCAAACAGTTCTTGAGATATCGTGGTAACGGTGCTAAAAACCAAGAATTTTTATGTAATTTCATGTAAATTGACCTCTGTGACCTCTGACCTTTGACCTTCTTACCCCAAAATCTAATCAGTTCATCTTCGTATGGGGATACATACTAGTACCAAGTTTGAGGTTCCTACCTCAAATGATTCTTCAGATATCGCGGTAACGAGAAGTGGGACGGACGGACGCACGGACGGACGGACGCACGGACGCACGGACGGACGGACGGACGGACGGACGGACGGACGGACGCACGGACGGACGGACAACCCGAAAACATAATGCCTCCGGCACCCACCTTCGGTGGGCGGAGGCATAAAAACCCCTTTGTTTGATATGCAGATAGCCATCCAGTAGACAAACCACTTTGCAAGTTATGTACATCCTTTCTGGGGGACTTGGTGATTAAAGGTCAATGCCTTTAATAATACCACAGGGCACTAGTGTATCAACTTGATTTCAAATCTTGGATCTCCTTATTACAACACAAATGCTCTACATGTACCACTGAGCCATCAAGACTCCTTTATTTAAAGATAAAGTTGAGTTCTGGTCATGAGACTGAATTGTGAAATATACTGTCTCAAAGCAATTGGGAAAAGTTAATTATATAGCACATACATGTAAGAAATGGTGTATGATGTATTAAAGGTTTTGGAATCACCAAAATGATAAGAAATTGACTCAATCCTGCCGAGAGCCACATGCACTGCACACAGAAATGTGTATATATTAGACTACACACAAATGTTCGGCCTGAACATTTCAGCTGTTTTTAGTCATATTTTGAATGTGAAAGCATTTGCAGAGCAATCCTTTTCAGGACAATATCTACTATGATAATCTTCCAAACTAACATACCGGGTAAAAGGGAATGAGAAAGTTCACAATTTATTTTGTACCTTTCCCAGAACTCAACCTTCCCTTTAACCAACCAGCTGCATGCATTTCAAATGCATGAATAGCTTTTCTATTGACTTACTCTCTTTGATTATCATGAGGATTGTCAAAATACTTCACATTATGATCATTTATCAGGACAAATACATGTATGTGGATGACTAAGAACCAAAGTCTGTGCTGAGGTCAATTATTGGTGTATGACAATGTGATAATTATCACGTGTCAATTCAACTTACACATAGATCATCTTTATCATGACCTGCATGGGTGCAAATCCAGGGGGGGGGGACGGGGGACATGTCCCCCCACACCTTTTTGAAGATGGGCAAATGTCCCCCCACCTTTTTGAAGATATGCCAATGTTCCCCCACAAATTCGGGAATAGGACTCTTTTTTTTTTGCTTGTTTGAGAATTTTTGAGGAAAAGTAGACTCCAAAATGGGATAACCTCTTTTTTTTTTTTTTTTTTTTGGGGGGGGGGGGGGGGGGGGGGGGGGGGGGGGGGGGAGGGGGAGGGGGTTGTGGGGTTGTGAGAAAATTTTCAGACATTTCAGACAGGTACAAAAGTTAAATCATGTGGTGACCCCCCCCCCCCCCCCCCCCCCCCCCCCCCCCCCCCCCCCCCCCCCCCCATCCCCCCCCCCCCCCCCCCCCCCCCCCTCCCCCCCCCCCCCCCCCCCCCCCCCCCCCCCCCCCCCCCCCCCCCCCCCACCCCCCCCCCCCCCCCCCCCCCCCCACCTCCCCCCCCCCCCCCCCCCCCCCCCCCCCCCCCCCCCCCCCCCCCCCCCCCCCCCCCCCCCCCCCCCCCCCCCCCCCCCCCCCCCCCCCCGAATTTCAAAATGGATTTGCGCCACTGATGACCTGTGTACTATTGCACATATGAATCAGTTTTACTCATTCCTTAGCTCATAATCGTAAAACATTTTACTTCACTATAAAAAAAGCAATTGTTTATCATACATGTATGTATGTCGAATCTATCCCCATACTGTCTGTTTTTTATCCTCTGAAGAAGACTGTACTATGACTTACATGCAGACAATTTATCCGTGGGAAATAATCCTACAACAATTCAAATGTAACAGAAATCTACCGACATGTGTACATGTGTTTTCCCGTACGTCTTTCCCTAATGTATCACATCAATGTCAAATCTATACCCATGTCATCTGTTTTTTAAAGTGGATTTTGCAGTGAATTGAACATTTTTCTGTGGAAATTAACCCTACCACTCAACAAATAAATGGAAATCTATCTGTTGTCCTATGGAATAGTTTTGATTCAATCCTACAGGAAGCCTCTTTCCTTTCTGCCCCAATAAACATGATGATAGGCACGGCTATCACAATGACAATTCACAACCATGTCAATGTATGACCATAGGGAAGAATGAAGTTCAGTTCCCAGGAAGTTTGGAGTATCATCATTGCAGTCAATGACCAAAGGTTTTTTTTTCTATTAAACAGAGAAGAGATTAAGTTTGTGATTAATCCAGATCAATCGCAACTCTTTATAAGAGATGGCCCTGATCTTGAGATTATTGTAATTATTATTTATTATTTGACTTTTAATGCTTGAGAAAGAGAAATTCACTTCAAACTTTGGTCCTGATTGGGCATACCTACCGATGAGATAGAGTCCAATCCAGTCCTGTGAGCCCACATCTTCCCTGATATCCCAATTCACATCGACACTAGCGCTGTCCCCATATTCACCCCCCAGGACGATCTCATTCTTGCTGACCATAAGACCAGACTGCTGACCAGCCCTTCGCTGCAGGTCAGGGTGGGCCAGGTTGGAGTCGCTGTTGGACCGGTCGTGAACGGAGAGCCGACGGATGCGGCGGATGGACGGGAAGGGCTGCATGGCGGCCAGGCCGAGCCGATCCTGGATGGAACGGTTTCCGGACGACCGCCCCGATCCCTGCTGTGCCTGTCCTCCATTAAGGGTTGCCATTTTGCTGCGAGCTCTCTCCCGCATCCTTCACCAGCTCTGTCTCAGAGTCCAAGCAGCCTCTTCTCAGGATCATGTAGGCTGGAATTAGAAAGGTGAAAGCACTCCCTCTCTTGGTGAAGATAGACTGATCCCAGTGCAAGGACTGGAGCTGCCGATGAAGTTCTGGCTGTTGTCAGTCTCAAAATGTTAGCTTCAAAGTAACATCATCCTAAAGGAGAAGAATGAAAGAGTAAAGAGAGAAGAATACCTTGGTAAGTTTAATTTCTGAAAAACTAGAAAAGGATCTGCAAACTGGATGAGTATTGAAAAGGAAATCCTCCTCTAGTTTCTACGTCATGACTTAACAAATTCTTGTGCTGGCATGATCAAGTTTCAGCTACATGTAATTCATTCGATTGAGGGCGCTACTGCGGCGTCAAGACGTCTTTTTGCATCCTCTACTTTTCAGAATAAAATACATGTAATTCATAAACCAATGAGGTGGTACCAACTCATAAACCCATTAAGTGGTGCTTTTCTACCATATCGATCAATTTTATCAACCATGTGTAGATTAATATCAAACCTGTCATTCAAGGCCATCAAAGGGAAACAGAAAAAAAACGGTCACTATAAAGAGGTTGGTCTTTCTCGACAGGTTATAACACACTCATTTCTTCATCCATGCACATACATGTATAGAGGTAGACAATGTACATGTACGTAGACATGTAAGAAGGCTGCTCAGACAAAATTTGAGTGTATAGAATGTTACACCGGTGCTGTTGTTATTTTAGTACCGGTATGCATTTCTGGTACAAATGCACAAATCAACCAAATATTTCTTGTTCAAATTTATCATCAAGAGTGTACCAGAATATATTGTAGTGTCTGCATTGAAACAAAGTACAAGAGTACTAACGAAAGCTCTGGCATGAATTTGAGAACTGTCTGAGAAATCAAATGATTCAAAATTCAATACATGTACATTTTTCCATTGAATTTTATCCTAAGGCACTACATCTTAGTGACATAACGATAGAAGAACATTACATGTACATGTATGTACAGTGTACAGTACATGTATGTATGTAGTCATGACTGAAATCTACCGGTAAATGGTCAAGTACACAGTTTCAAGATTTATCTTTCTGTGTAATTTATTGGAACGGTGCCCATATACAATGTATCCGCATACATGTATCTTTGTAAATTGATAGAACTGTAAACAATTAAATCACAATGTTATAATAGGCTAGATGCAATTATGTAAGTGCTGTATCATTCCGGGTATATCATTCACACAACATTTAATCGGAAAACCTCAAAAAGGAAATCTTTTCCCCAGAAATTATGGATGTCCAGGTAACCAAACAAATAGCTATGAATCATTACTTCATCATACACTGTAACAGTTATATGTAGAACTATGTCTCATAATGGAAATTTACAATATCTCATCAGGAAAAAGTATTTTAAAAAGGCTTGTTAAAACCTGTTATATTTCAATATGGCACGAAAAAGAGACATGATAACGAAGCTTTTCGACCTGCACTCATCAGGTTATCACGTAGGTATATAACAAATTACTTGAAATCAACTATATTACAATCGGTGAACCCGGACGCAACCTAGACGCCTGTTATATTTGCTAAAATTATGTTACTAAAACTTAACCACTCACCATGCAAACCTACAGTACATGTACTTGTATGTATTAAACATGTACATGAACATTGCCCATGAAGTTAATAATTAATTCTACAACATTGTACAACAATGTACTGTAAAAGAATATTCCATTTTCCGTATGCACATTAAAAGAAAGAAAAATGTTATGACAACTCCCTAATGTACTCTACAAAACGGAGTCACCCATGAACTTAATGGTTTCTGGTGAATTTAAATACATAAACAGCCTTTGTGATTTCCTGGTTAACACAACTTTGGTGGGTTTATATAGCCATGTCATGCAAACATGTCCTTGTTGCCTTTGTAGCATTTAGTAAACTCAAATTATAGAGTCAAACCACCTGTCATGTACATGTATAAAGACCACAATGTTAGTTTCCCTAGAACAGTGTTTCTCATTGAAACCTGTACTAAAAGAACCTGTGTATTAAGACCATCTCCTCATACAGAAAGCTTTTCTTGTCTCCCTTGGGGGGTCTTTATATACAGGTTTCACAGTATTTTCTGGGGAATTTCTGATTCTTAATAAGTAAACAGCCTTCATGATTTCCTGGAACACAACTTTGTGGGTTTATAGACATGTCATGCAGCCATGTCCTTATCACCTTTGTAGCATAGTAAACTCAAATAGAACATACTTGCACAGGAAACTCAAATAGAATGTATACATGTACATGTAGACTCTACAGGTTTCAGGGGACTGAATCCAGCAGACTTTGTGACTCTGCATGTATCGTTGTACAGCTGGCTACAGTATACATGGGTGTGCACTAAATTTGTATTAAACAGAAGATCGTTAGCATTAAAATTCCCGTAACTTCCAAACTATACAAATTAGGTGGTTACCATCTATTTTCAATCTTTTATTAGTCGATAAAGAGAGAAATACCTGTCGTTTAAAAAAATATTATACCGGTAGGCCTAATGTGAAGGGCCTGTAGAGACATCTTAGAAGCAATTTACCACAGATTTGCTTTATGGCATTAAAATTCCCATAACTTCCAAAATATACGCCTATTTGTTATACAAATTAAGTGGTTACCATCTATTTTCACCCTTTTATTAGTCGATAAAGAGAGAAATCCTGTCGTTTAAAAAAAAAGGTAAATCATACCTCAGAACTGAGTTACAATAAATTTGCTTTATGGCATGCGTGCGTACTAATGTCCTTCTACCAGCCACACAATGACACTGCATGCTTTCAATGTGTAAATTGAACGCATCCATCAATTTTCAGCTACGACAGATGATGACCCGAAACAAACTCTTCCTCCCAACCATCGCCTCCCTGAGCTGCTGACAAGGTGACAGGGTGATTCACGTTCATTGACGGTAAATGTAAAAGTCTGTTGACTGTGAACAGTTGTGGTTTCTGAGAATAACACAAGCTTTTTTCTGAGGTGAATGAGTACTTCTTCAAGCTGTATTAAACACTTCCCTTCTCAATGAATAAGGCAGGGAGGAGGTAAAATAGGGTTGTACTTTTTTCACGGTCAGTCTGAATCTACCCCAATCATTTACCCATAAAAATAGAAGACATCGGTGACAACTTAAGCCTCTGAAGTTGTGTCAGATTTCATTCTTTGCATACAGAATGATGTAATATGCCACTGGTCCTATGAGAGCTTTGCTGGTACATGCAAGGAGTTATCACAGAACTCCTTGGTACATGCATGTACATGTACGATATGTAGGCCTAATGTATGGTATCGCACAAGTGATCAGGATTTCAAAATCAAGCCCTCAACAATGACTTTTTTTTGTAAATAGAGTTCATCACTGGTTTCACATTCTGGCATGTTTACAAATCACTATGCTAACCTATATGTACATGTACATGCCTAAACAATGGCATACAAAACTATTATCACCATAACTACATATAAAACTACTATTTATTTTATTGCTGACATTGTGATAATCATCATTTTTTAAGGAAATTGTAAATCTGGTACTAGTAACACAACTTATTAGTTCTCCTACCTTTCATACAAGTAAGTCCAAACACCCAGGATATATGCAGAATTAAAAGGAATTGCTAAATTATGTGCATTTTGATAATGTGAGCCTGATCAGTTTTAGTCACGGTCGGATATTTGGCAAATTTTGAAAGTTTGAAGGCCTGTAGAAAATAAGTATTTAATTGAAGAGAGCTATTTTATGTTTCACTGTGAAGGGCATCACTGAAGGAGTTGAAATTTGATAAAATTTGGTTGCCAT
Organism: Heliocidaris erythrogramma; assembly: GCA_025617745.1. Classification (NCBI taxonomy): domain Eukaryota; kingdom Metazoa; phylum Echinodermata; class Echinoidea; order Camarodonta; family Echinometridae; genus Heliocidaris; species Heliocidaris erythrogramma. The sequence continues at coordinate 35,971,609 of CM046870.1, read as the reverse complement.
GGTCGCCTACTAAAGTTATATTCCATAAAATATTCATTGTAACAGACGGCCCAAATTCCTACTCTTAACCGATCAGGCTCATGTTCAAAATAAACATTTCTACCTCCCATTTATAAAAAGAATTGGCATCAAAGTGAGAATTTTTTTCACATCAGGAAGCAATATTATGAAGTCCAGGAAATTCACAAAAGAGTATATGTACATATACATGTAGGTCTTCACACTTATTATATTCATCGAATCGAAGAAAATATAAGATTTGAGGGTATTTGCAGATTCAATGCATTGTACACCATGAGGATTTAATAAGGTTTGTGTACATGTATGTATGTATGTCTTCCAATGAAGCATAAAATATTGTACTACATCATGTGACATGTGTAAAACCAAGGAGTTGATAACTCCTTGGTAAAACTAGGATGCCAAAAAGTATGTGCATAGCCTACATGTATATGTACATGTAGGCCTACAGAGTATCCACTTTTGAAATTTCTTTTTTAAGGCTTAAGGGATATTTATATCGTGTATCCTATTCAGTCCTATATTAAAAAATCACTAACAATAATAATCGTACTTCATGGTAGTCTAATAAATATGTCGATCTTTGTTGTCTTAAAGATGGGAAGAGGGTTTTACGCTAAAACAGGAAGCAATCAAGAACTTGTCATGTGAGCTTGCCATGTTTTGGAGGAAATGGAATTAAAGAGGAAATGAGACTGATGTTCAAGTTAGTTTACCTGAAAGTGGAAACTAATAAAGTGCAGCAACAAGTACCAAAAAGCATGATGTGGGTGCAGCCCCAGGGGTGTTACTCACAGGTTTTTGTGGCGTGAAACTTTTGCGAATCTGAACCACTGGCGAAGTTCTTGAACGTTAAAATGGGTGCAAAAATTTCTGGTTTTACAGTAGTGAGGGGGGGGGGGGGGCAAAAAAAAAATATTAACAGAAAACTTTCCATCAAGTAAGCAAACCAAAAGTAATCGAGTTTTGACATTCTGACATTTGGCAGCGTATGAAAATTCGAAATTTGCAAACGTAAATGTTTTGAAGGGGCAAGGGCCAGGGGAGGTTTCGCACCCCTCTAATGACGCTCTTGATCAGCTCAATAGTGCATATATGCATGAACAGAACCAGCATTAAGCATAGAACACTGAATAGGAAAATCGGGGTGAATATAACAGCCAAAAGTGGGAAAGTTTTAAAAATACATTTTTCTACTCCCAGCCGTGTATAGACCCTATTTCACCCGTTCATTCAAAATGAAGGTAAAGGAAATGAATAGGTTTGCCCCCATCTCTACATGTACATGTACGTGTTGTCCCCATTTACACTGCTGGTGTTCCTATCCAACCAGCTTCAAATCACTATCCACAACTGTGACCATGGTCGGAGTAAGGCTAGGGTGTGACAGAATAGATAATGTTCTATTGACGTACAGTGTATGTGCCCTCAGATGTGGCCAGTGAAGGCCATAACCTATAGACTACATACAAAAGGGAGGTCATCATCTTCATTATATAATAGCTTCCAAGCAATTAAATGACATTTGGGGGTCATCATTACTGTTTAATAAAGAAAGATGAGACATAGAAGGATAAAGATATTAAGAGTATTAAACAAAAGGAGAGATAGGAGAGAAAATGATAATTTGAATAAAAGAATAACGAAAGGAATGCCACACAATGCCACAGAATTATTGCATGGCAAAAATCATCTTGGCAATCGAGAAAAATGTTTTTGATTTGCCAAAGAAATGATAAGAGCATGTGTTCAAAAGACATGGAAAATTGACGTTGAAAACTCACTCTAAAGTAGGAACAGGTCTAATCCCTGTATTTACATACATGTACCTTATAATGTACCTCTTCCCTGTGACATGATTTCTTCAAACAAATGCTTAACTTTAAAAGAAGAATACGATAAGGCAGGAAAGACACCAGCAAAATGAAATGAAATTCTTGACTGATGACCCTACAATCTCTGTTGCATCCATTCTGCATGTTACGGTATAAACAATCCTACCTGATACAGACATCAACCTCACAATGGACATGGACATAAATTGTTCCAGTTTGGGACGAAACGCAAGGATGCCTAATAAAAAACCGCATTTATCCAGCTTCCTTTTCTCATCATGCCTACTTCGCTGTCTGTGCTTGAGAGTGGTTGCCTGGGGGTCATCGTGCAGCTAATGATGCCTAATTAACAAGCCACCCATTTCTGGCATAATTTCTCAAGAAGTCTATTCAGCTGATGCAAGGCATCCATCACCCGTACACCCGCCCTCGCATCCATTAACACCGCCCTGTCTCCATCGAGTTCGTTAGACAAGTTTTAGACAGCATGAGCTGTATAAAACATGTACATGTATGTAAACTCCATTGCACGATACTGAATCCTACTTCCAAGCGCGATGCCATTTCTAGGTTCTAGCTCCCTCCCTTCCCCCCTTAATACCTCTCTATCTCTCTTCCTTACAGACGCTATCATCTTTTACTTTCTGTGTTTTGTTTTGTCAGTCCATTCCTCTACCTTTCAAACATTCTCTTTTCGTCTCTCTCCTCCTCAATTAACATCCTCTCAATTCCTTATTAATTTACTGTATCTTTCTTTCATGCTTTCTCTTCTTAATCTTACATGCATGTATGCCAGTCCTCCTGTTTCTTTTTCTTCTTGATTTGATGGAGATTGATTCCAAAGTCGTCACGTCATACAATATATTATACATGTAGCATTAGAGCTCTGTGTGAATTTACGCCCACTTCTAATGTCCTACAACAGATCCTCAACCATTCCACTGACAACCACCTCATTCTATTTCTCTCTTTTTTCCCCTTGATAAACTTCCTCTCTCAAATATTTCTCTCACACTTTCTTTCTTTCACTCTCGCTCTCTCCCTCCCTCCCACTATCTTTCTCTTCCTCTCATCTTCCTCGTTTTGACAGATATTCAACATGTATGAAGATGGAAAATGCCAAGTTGTCAAATCATCCAGAAAATCTATGCTGCGCAATGCATGCAAGCGGGTGAATCAATACTTTATTAGGGCCAATTCTAGCGCCGGTGGACAATCCAAACACAAATCTGACTTTTAGATTTGACCCATATTTGACAAGGGCGAACTAAACTCGTTACTCATAGACATATGTACAATGTATTTTCTTTTTTTTCTGTCTTCTTCTAGAGACTGGGATAAAATATATTCATAATATTTGAAAAGGTAAGTTGGCCATTACTTGTATGTATTTCATGTGTCTCACCTGCAAAATCAGTTAATAAAAAAAAAGTGTACATAGCCAGAAAAAAAGTAAGCCTAATGTTGATAGTGGGATCCATGTAAATGTAGTATCACATATCTGATAAAGCTAGATAAGATTTGATTGACACATGTTTTCTCATGAAGCTTAAGAAAGAAACCCATTCTTGACGTACATGTAGCCCCAAACATTCTGTATACAGTGTGCATGTACATTGTACATGTATATGAAGCCTGAAAGTTGCTGAAAGAAACAGTTGCTGAATGTTCAAAGTGCCTTTAGATGTACGAGGTAACCAGCAAAGGAAATCTCAAAACAGACAAACAATCTGAAATGGAAAACAGTAAAATATACGACTCTGTTTGACCTGGACTATTAAACTATGAATCCATGCAGCGCTTGAAGAGTGAGAAGGCCCTTGCAAGCACAGCATGATCTCCGTACATCCTAATCCTTTGAATCTACTGTACCTTTGAGAGACAGCTCTTCTCAATCCAAGCATGCTATCTGAGTGACTGACTGACAAATACAAAAGCAGGGGAGGGTTGTTTTTTTCCAGTTCATTCTATAAAGCACACAATTGAAACGACTGTCACCACAATCTGGACATGCCAAACACCATAAACCCAGAAAATTTTTCATGAAAGAGTACATGGCTTGAACATTTCAGGCTTTTTACAGTACATGTTTAGTTTAATTTTCAACAAGAATATTAAGAACTTTTTTTGCAGTCATGATACACGTACAGTACATGTACATGTATGTGTAGTGCTCATAACACGGCTCGCTATCAAAAAACAAAATTCAATTATTTCAATAATTAAATCAATACTTTTGATTGACTTTGAGCAAATTCGTTAAAGAATTGAGAAAATTTTTATGAACTAGGGCCCATGCAGACCTAAAAGACACACCTCTTTCACACATCGTTTTGCTTTTGTCCCAGATTTCAAGTTCTCTGGAATCTATTCTTGTATCGATTCACGGTTTGTTGACAGGATATATGCCTTTGTGTGATTGATTCCCATTGTCAGGCAGGGTCATGACCTTGATGGTATACTAGTAACAGGAACTACATTGTTATACTACCAGTATTGCAAAGGACAGAAAAGTGGTGTATAACAAGTTCATGACTACTTAATGTAGAATGCTGTGTTCATACAGTACGTTTACAATACTCCCATTTTTCAGGCCAGAATGAGCCTTTTGTAATGTCAGTTCAAAACATGGTTGCCTCCACTGCCATTTTCATATAATCGCCGATTTAAAATGCCAATTTAAAACGCCAATGTTAAACTCACAAAACGTGCATTGTGAATCTGCGTTTCTCTCCAAAATACGGTTTCTGGGGAAGCATAAACACACAATCATTTTTAAACGCATTGATATGACATTATATAAACCAGTAGCGTGCACAGTGAGGTTTGCGAAACTAGCTGCAGAGCCCGAATTAGCCTGGAGAAAAGTTATACTGCCAGTATTGCAAAGGACAGAAAAGTGGTGTATAACAAGTTCATGACTACATGTACTTGTACATGTAGAATGCTGTGTTCATACGGTACGTTTACAATACTCCCATTTTTCAGGCCAGAATGAGCCTTTTGTAATGTTAGTTCAAAACACGGTTGCGTCCACTGCCATTTTCATATAATCGCCGATTTAAAATGCAAATTTAAAACGCTGATGTAAAACTCACAAAACGTGCATCTTGAATCTGCGTTTCTCTCCTAAATACGGTTTCTGGGGAAGCATAAATAAACAATCATTTTTAAACGCATTGATATGACATTATATAAACCAGTGGCATGCACAGTGAGGTTGGCGAAACCAGCTGCTGAGCCCGAATTAGCCTGGAGAAAAGAGAAGGATAAACAGTACCCCATGAAAATGCGTTGTACATGTACATGTAGATGAGCGTTTCAAAACGCTCATTCTGCCTTTCACAAAGAAAGTATAAACGCACCCATGAAATCATTTTAACCTACCAGTAGGCACAAACAGGAACTACATTGTTATACTATCTAAGGACAGAAATGTGGAAAACTGAGGTAGAATAGTGTTAATAAGACTTTTTTATGTATGTACCTAGATGTAACAGGAACCACATTGTTATACTGTCAACATTGCACAGGGCAGAGAAGTGGTATATTAAGACTATATACATGTAAGTAAATGTATAACAGAGGTACATGTACATACATGTAGAAGACTGTGTTAATAAAATTCTTTCAACTTACTGGTAATGTAAAAGGAATTACATGTAGGATTGTTTTACCAGGGAAGTGTAACACTTCCCTGGTTTTACCAAGTAGTACATGTACATGTCTATGTAGATGTATTTTTCAGCATACTTTATAACAGGAACAACATCGTCATACTATAACAGAGGCATATCAGTTTATAAGTTCTTTTAAGCCCACAATTGGGTCTTTAGATGATATTTTAAAATATGATGTGCACTAAATGTATTATTCGCTAACTGTATTTTAAAAACATGTAAGGAAACGATGGAAACTGGAAAAATTATGTATTCTTTAAAAATCGGCCAAAGTCTAGTTTTCTGAAATCTCATGAAAACGTCAGAGATCCTTAATTAGTTTCAGCACACGACAGTTCTTGCTGATTTTGGGCAATCTTGTTAAAAAAAAAAAAAGTTAGTGACCTGATATGAACAGTCAGCTGCTTCGCAAAAAAAACATTTATGCATGAAGTTGAACCATGAACAATGGTTTTCATCCAATATACATGTACATGTACATGTATGTATTATGTCACAGCCAGCATTGTGTCGATGTAGGCATATACAATTTTATGGTACAAAATTCAGGTTAAAGTACATAGAATACAATCGCAACTTCCTTGGATAACGGCCCTTTGGTCATGGATCAAGTTGGACTTTGGTTTTTTTGTATCTGGACTTGTTATTTCACAGTGTTATTCTTGGCTTATCGTCATTATAAATCCTGTTTGACTGAGATAGTTTATTGGGCAAACCGCTACCGTATTACAGTACATTCAAACGAAAGCATGCCAAAAACCACTCACAGTGTACATGTACATCCTTATACACTGGGAGTGATCATTATTTACCTTTATCACAAAATTTCGGACCGAAATATTTCCCAATCATTTTTTCGATAGAATATAGAAGGTTGAGTTCTGGGTAAAGTGAAAAATGATTTGAGAGCTTTCTCATTCCTTACATCAGGGGAGCATTTCATCAAGCGTTTTGTCAGTCGTTTTTACTGACAAATTTGCTCTCAGCCAATCAGATGCAAGGATTTCAGTAGCTTATAACAGTTGTCGGTAAAAATCACTGACAAAATGCTTGATGAAACGCTCCCCAGTTTGGAAGAATATGAATATCATAGTAGAAATGCCAGACATCATTTTCTAGATTGCTCTCTGCTCCTGCATACATGTACATGTACTGTAAACGTGGAATATTTCGCGGTGTGGAAATTTTTTGTGCAAAATATAAACACGCTATTAAACATTTTGGTTTATGCATTCTTTTGCCCATAAGTTTAGCACGTCGGCAAAAATAAAAACACCTTACTTGGGGAGCGCGAAAATTTCCACTCTTACAGTAGGCCTACATGTAAATGTATATTCTTTCCTTTCTTTTCTGTGTGCAACATCATAAATGTACATTGATTGAATGGGAACATCTCTGTGCATAATAATAATTGTAAGCTGAGGTAAATATGTAGACGATCAGGTAAATCCTGTCACTCCACATTAATTAGCTTCCCCTAAAATATGACAAATGTGAACAGAGCTTTCTTCGCTAAGGAGACCAGGTATATGAAGGATGAAATTATGATGAAAGGGAGGGCTGAGATTCATTATGTGGATGGGTAACGAGCCAAGCCAAGATACGTTGCTCCAGGGCTGAGCACTACATGTATATGGACGAGAGTAGAACGAAGGGTAGTCTACAACCATAAACCCTGTCAGTTGTAAAGCATAACTAAGGGCCTGAACTATGAGACTATGTAAACTGCACTCCAAAGGCTCAGTAATGCAGTTCCTCTTGACCATTATTTGACACAGCCAGAGACTAGTCTGCAAACACAGACCCTAATGTGAGACTTTATCAGAAAAATTGTTGTGTCTTGAGAGAAGCCTAACCCAGCTACCTACTGGTTGTGTCAGGAGCAGCTTTAGTACAGGGCCTATGGTAGTCTTACAGTGCAGACACTCTTTTATGGCTGACCAGGGTTTGTGCCTGAAAACCAGCCAGAGACTGACAAAGTTAGGCTAAGCCAAGGCTTTACAGGGATTCACTTTAAGTAACAAAATAGAGTCTGTGCCTGAAGACTACACAAAGAGAGCTCGGCCTATTCTTTGTGCATTGTGCATGGAGTGTCCGTGAGAGTGTGTACATAATGTATACTCGGCAGTGCATAAAGCTGGACACATACATGACTTGAATCGTAAGATGCGCTTGCATGTTTGCGAACACTTGCAGTAATCGATGAGATTATCTTGCATAGAAGACACACATACATTGGCAGCAAACGATCCAAATTCCAATGTAAATAGAAGATGAGATTCCAATGTGATGCTATCAGCATCACTTTTTTATCAAGATCATCAAAAATACAATGAGGAGTACATGTACTTGAAGGATGAATGGATTACGAGGCATACTTAATCAATGATTCAAAAAGTGATGAAGTGAATTATGTCACGAAGACTGCTTTATTCACAGAATAATACATGTAAAAACATCCTGAAAGAGATCTTGTAAATGACTGCAAAATTACACTTAAAAGTTGGCTTTCTTGAATTCATGTTTATTTTATTTATCTAATTTTGTGTTAATACTTGACTTTATGTTCATCCACAATAACAAAAAATTCTGCTAACAACCAGACTTGAACTTTTACTCACATTCATTTAACTTAATATTGCAGAAAAATGATGTGGTTTTTAAAAAGAAGAAAATAGCAAACCAAAGTACCAAAATTTGAAGGACAAAAAATTAAATAAAGGTTGAAAGCTTGCACTCGAATTACATTGTAAGAAATAAACTGACATCCATGGTGGAATCCTTGTAATGTAATGTACATATAGTTATAGTCAAAATAAGATGTCTGGGAAATAGTCATAAATTTTAGGGTCTTGTATGAATAATGTGCGTATGACCTTTCAAATATAATCATCCTTCTTATTCACTGAATAATCTGTCCCATTCGATAAGCAAGACTCAATTATAATGTACAGGGTGTATGAAGACTGCATTTGAGTGCACTTCAAACATCTCTTTTATGGCCTATCAGAAAATTTAAATACTGTATGGAGGACCTAACACCCTAAAAAGCCAGCGTCTTGAGATCATAGGGGGATCCATAAACATATTATTAAATGATATATGTAAATATCTCAGCAGAAATAGATCTACATGTGTACGTGCATATGTAGCCTCCATTTCCGTGTACATGTAATGTACATGTACATCACATGATCACAGGTGGATTTTTTTTTTTGGGGGGCACAACATCACAACATCCCCATGCCCCCCCCCCCCCTCCTGTAAAACCAATTTGGCATACCTTGCATGTATGTACTGTATAAACATTGTACATGTACATGTAAGTACACAAACCCCAATTATGTGAAATGACTAACGCTCGACTTGTAATCTCAGAACAACAGCGTCATTGTTTCGGGCCCGTGTGAACCCTCGTTGTTGTTAGTGAGCTGCTGTTAACCCGTTGACTATTGAATTCTTTAACTCTCATAGGCTTAATACAGGAGCCACCCGGTTCCCGTAGTCTATGGGTTAAGTTTTGTTAACTTAAAATTTCAAAACTACAAGTCCCGTATGAACGTAGCTACTGTACATGTAATGATAGGCGGATTGAGGGGAGTTAACGCCCACTGTGTATACAAGTATAATGAGAATTGAAAACCTGAAAATTAAAAAGCCCATTTAGGGTGGGGGGGGGGTGGGGGTCGCCCCTCTCTTTTGGGGCCTTTGGAGGGTCAGCAGGATTTTATATGCAGGAGACAAACTGGAAAATTTTGTTTTCCTTGTAGCCCACACCCCTCCCGTACCCCTCCCGTACCCCTTCAACTGACAGTGACCCTGGATGGGGCCAGCGGGGTTCAAAAAGTCATGTGAACCCTTTCAAGACAATTGACCACATTTTGTGGTTTGGCTCAATAACTTTTGATTACCGTGCAAGAGCTCTAAAACTACTACCGGTAGATGCATGAGTAGAAAGAGCAAAAATTTCTGCACCCACTATGTCCATTTTCATTGCATGACCATATTGCGTTTGATGCCAGGAATTTTAAAAACAAGAATAAGCTTTAAAATCCATAAATTGGCAACACATTGAGAGATTCAAAATTGTTTTTTTCTCAAAATTGGAAATTTTAAAAACTTTTTGACAAAATACCTAACTATGTACATGTACACGAAGAAGCTTGACTGGGGAGGAATTTTTAATTTGTAAACAAATCTTTCGGCATATTACTCCCAGTGTTAAAGATCGTATGCTCGATCTGTAATGAAAAACACAAGTCAGAAAAAATTGGAACCAGCGGGATTCGAACCTGACATCTACTGCTTGCCGGGCAGCGACTTAACCACCAGGCTATTCTGGTTCACGGCCAAGTCACGACGAACTAGAATCAAATACCCAAGATCCTCTTCTTTCTGACTCATTAATATTCAAACGGTCCGCCGTAGACAATGGTTAGTAAACGAAGAAGCTTGACTGGGGAGGAATTTTTAATTTGTAAACAAATCTTTCGGCATATTACTCCCAGTGTTAAAGATCGTATGCTCGATCTGTAATGAAAAACACAAGTCAGAAAAAATTGGAACCAGCGGGATTCGAACCTGTCATCTACTGCTTGCCGGGCAGCGACTTAACCACCAGGCTATTCTGGTTCACGGCCAAGTCACGACGAACTAGAATCAAATACCCAAGATCCTCTTCTTTCTGACTCATTAATATTCAAACGGTCCGTCGTAGACAATGGTTAGTAAACAAAGAAGCTTGACTGGGGAGGAATTTTTAATTTGTAAACAAATCTTTCGGCATATTACTCCCAGTGTTAAAGATCGTATGCTCGATCTGTAATGAAAAACACAAGTCAGAAAAAATTGGAACCAGCGGGATTCGAACCTGTCATCTACTGCTTGCCGGGCAGCGACTTAACCACCAGGCTATTCTGGTTCACGGCCAAGTCACGACGAACTAGAATCAAATACCCAATATCCTCTTCTTTCTGACTCATTAATATTCAAACGGTCCGCCGTAGACAATGGTTAGTAAACGAAGAAGCTTGACTGGGGAGGAATTTTTAATTTGTAAACAAATCTTTCGGCATATTACTCCCAGTGTTAAAGATCGTATGCTCGATCTGTAATGAAAAACACAAGTCAGAAAAAATTGGAACCAGCGGGATTCGAACCTCTCATCTATACTGCTTGCCGGGCAGCGACTTAACCACCAGGCTATTCTGGTTCACGGCCAAGTCACGACGAACTAGAATCAAATACCCAAGATCCTCTTCTTTCTGACTCATTAATATTCAAACGGTCCGCCGTAGACAATGGTTAGTAAACGAAGAAGCTTGACTGGGGAGGAATTTTTAATCTGTAAACAAATCTTTCGGCATATTACATGTATATTTTTTTTTCAAAGACATTGCACCTACAGTAATTAGAAGCATGTAGCACTAAAAGAAAAATATTATTTTTGCCAATTTGAAGAACAAAATTTAGCCCTGAAAAATTTCCTGTCCTGAAAGGGTTAAAACCCCCTCCCCCCCCCCCCAAAAAAAAGGTCAGAAATATTTTGTGGTAATCCTGCATGGATCAACACATGGATGTACATGTACAAATTACATACAGTACACAGAGACAGAGAAACAAAATGTCCACTGAATTTTCAAGACTATTATGCCGAATGATAATAGTAGAAAATGTATGACAGCCGAGTAATGAGACAGCCATGGTCGTAGTCCCGACCCACTTGTCACATTATTATATGAATTTTATTTTGGGCAAGTTGTGACTATTTTGAAAGTTCAGATGACCCATCTAATTCACGATAAAATGAAAGAAAAATTCTAATCCAAGCTATATTTCTCTTCGAATGCAATTTCATTCCCAGGACTCGTGAATATATTTACCAGTATAAACGTAGTAGAACCAATTAGAATGATATACAGATCTTTATACCTGTACATGTACATGTACATGTATGCATGTATTTTTTACCTCCCAAATCATACAGATCAGTTAAATTGTAAAAACATACAACTAATTCATTGAACTTAAAGGGATTTGCTCCTCTCCTGTCAAGTTTTCAACATTTTATTTGGGTCTTCTAAATTATTAAAGGTCATAAAAACATCCAAAATTGAGGTAACTCCGTCTTTAGTTTAGCAAAATTTTAGCATAAAACATTACAAATAGCTCATACATGTTATATACATACATTGAGGCACACTTGCGACTTTATTCATCACAGTTGACGGCAAAATGACCATACATGTACTATAAAATGTTTCTTTATTAGCAAAGCTATTATGGAGGAAGAGCGGCTTGTTACACCTAATTTAAAGTTAGCAGAAACGATTTGGAAAAAGGAGGTCTGAATGTCAAATTTGCAAAAATGGTAAAAACTGATTGTCGTATTTCAAATAATTTTTGACAGATATCCATTTATCTTTTTTTGACAAACAAGCAAGCAAGGAAGGAAAAAAAAAAAAAAAATCAAAATTTTCTAGGGTCACGCCCTCCCCCTTCTAGCAACTCCCCTGGACATGTGAAGCTTTGTTGATAACACATGATTATGTGAAATCCTATACAGCACTGAAACATATACATGTAGCTTGGAATTTTCTAAACATATCCAAAACAATTCGTTGAGTTTATTGATAAACTATCCTTTTGAAATCTGTAGTTACTGATAGATGCAAAGTTCACAAGATAATACAGGCAGAGAAAACAAGCATAGGCCTATACTGCCTACTGTTTACAAAGAACATCTGCGTACAGTTTATAATCAAATCACTAATGTATAAACTGGGAAGGCAAGAAGGCACTAGTCAATCAATGTAATGTCACTTGAAAAGAATAAACTAAAATTGGATATCACTTTGTTTTTATAATAAACAAGAGCCCCAGGGGGCACGACGCTCACCTGATGTGGATCAATTCATATCTGGTGCATGTTCTCTCTAGCACCACCAGGAGATATGTTAGAAATTGAAACAACTAGGAGAATGTACATGAGATGATGTTAGAAATTAACATAATTCCCCCCCCCCCCCCACCCCCATGGTCTACTTTGGATCCCCTACCCCTAAGGATGATTCCTACCAAGTTTGGTTGAATTCCGATCATGTGTTTTGGAGAAGATCAGAATGTACATTTCGCCTGGCAGCGCCCCCCCCCCCCCTTCCAGTATGTTACCCCCACAGGGCCCCTATAGGGCCACTCAGTGTTTCATGAACATTCATTCTTTCTTCATCTATAGAGGTATCTCCATACACAATACCAAGTCTGAGCTATGCCTGGTTCTGGAGAAGATGTTTGAAATTTACATATCTTTTACAATTGGGGGCCCTCCCCCTGGGCCCCCTGGGGGCCACATGTACCATTTTAGCAACTTTGGGTCCCCTACCCCTAAGGATGATTCATACCAAGTTTGGTTGAATTCCGATCATGTGTTTTGGAGAAGAAGATCAGAATGTACATTTTGCCTGGCAGCGCCCCCCCCCTCCAGTATGTTACCCCCACAGGGCCCCTATAGGGCCACTCAGAGAAATTTCATGAACAACATTCATTCTTCATCTATAGAGGTACATGTATCTCCATACACAATACCAAGTCTGAGCTTTGCCTGGTTCTGGAGGAGAAGATGTTTGAAATTTACATAGCTTTTACAATTGGGGGCCTTCCCCCTGGGCCCCCCTGAGCCCCCCTGGGGGCCACATGTACCATTTTAGCAACTTTGGGTCCCCTACCCCTAAGGATGATTCCTACCAAGTTTGGTTGAATTCCGCTCATGTGTTTTGGAGAAGAAGATCAGAATGTACATTTTGCCTGGCAGCGCCCCCCCCCCCCCTCCTCCAGTATGTTACCCCCACAGGGCCCCCATATGGCCACTCAGAGAAATTTCATGAACAACATTCATTCTTCATCTATAGAGGTATCTCCATACACAATACCAAGTCTGAGCTTTGCCTGGTTCTGGAGAAGAAGATGTTTGAAATTTACATAGCTTTTACAATTGGGGGCCTTCCCCCTGGGACCCCCTGGGGGCCACATGTACCATTTTAGCAACTTTGGGTCCCCTACCCCTAAGGATGATTCCTACCAAGTTTGGTTGAATTCCGATCATGTGTTTTGGAGAAGAAGATCAGAATGTACATTTTGCCTGGCAGCGCCCCCCCGCCCCCTCCAGTATGTTACCCCCACAGGGCCCCCACAGGGCCCCTATAGGGCCACTCAGAGAAATTTCATGAACAACATTCATTCTTCATCTATAGAGGTATCTCCATACACAATACCAAGTCTGAGCTTTGCCTGGTTCTGGAGAAGAAGATGTTTGAAATTTACATAGCTTTTACAATTGGGGGCCCTCCCCCTGGGCCCCCTGGGGGCCACATGTACCATTTTAGCAACTTTGGGTCCCCTACCCCTAAGGATGATTCATACCAAGTTTGGTTGAATTCCGATCATGTGTTTTGGAGAAGAAGATCAGAATGTACATTTTGCCTGGCAGCGCCCCCCCCCCCCTCCAGTATGTTACCCCCACAGGGCCCCTATAGGGCCACTCAGAGAAATTTCATGAACAACATTCATTCTTCATCTATAGAGGTATCTCCATACACAATACCAAGTCTGAGCTATGCCTGGTTCTGGAGAAGAAGATGTTTGAAATTTACATAGCTTTTACAATTGGGGGCCCTCCCCCTGGCCCCCTGGGGGCCACATGTACCATTTTAGCAATTTTGGGTCCCCTACCCCTAAGGATGATTCCTACCAAGTTTGGTTGAATTCCGATCATGGGTTTTGGAGAAGAAGATGAAAATGTAAAAAGTTAACGGACGACGCACGACGGACGACGGACAAATTTCCATCGCAATAGCTCACTCGAGCCTTAGGCTCAGGTGAGCTAAAAAGAACTTGCTTGAAGCTATTGTAGGAAAATCAATCATAGCAAGCAAAGCAAACATCATACAAAGAGAAGACTTAAAAAACTTTTTATTGGAATACATATGACCACTACAAACCAGTTAAACATATCACATGGTAAAGTTGTACAATGTACTGTACATGTAGAGAAGACCTGTGCTATAAAGAATCCAACAAGTAACTTCAACAACATGAGAAGAATAAATGTATAAACAATCAGAATATTTGGAATGAAGAAGGATTTCTCCGATACTGAAAACAAGAAGCTATTAAAAAAAAAAAAAAAAAAATCAATTTTCAAACAAAACATGTACATGTAGATGGGGGGTAGTGGAAGTGCTTGTGATTGGACCAGACATACTATACAAAAAAAAATTAAAAGAAAACCATGAATTACAGACGCTGTTGACACAAGTTCAACAGGAAATTACACATTGGAAAATATAAAAATCATTCAGCTATTCACATACAGTTTTTATAGTTATAATTACAGTTACAGTTATAGTTACGGTTTTACTTTGATTTCCAATTGCCAATGCCAGAATTTTGACATCTTGTAATTATTGGTCGACAATATTTCATCTTTTTCAATATGACACCTTTACAGCGTCTTTTGGATGATATCAACCATGTTCCAAGTACAATGATGTTTGGCAAAATTTGGTCATGCACATATGGCCATGCATGTCCAACAGTTTCAAACCAGACATTTGTGACCTTCCCGCCGCAACCTTAAATTGCCCAATTGCCCAATTGAATCAAGCTCCAAGCACGAGCGCTGTGAAATTTACCTTTGCATACATGTATATGTCCCGTTTCACGGTTAGGCGCCACTTTTCATTTTTTTTAGGTTTGGGTCTCCTACACAGAATATGAGCGGATTAATGAAATGATTTGTTATGCATATGTTAGGCCCCTATGGGGTCTACCTCCCATAGCATAACGAAAATCTAACTCCCAAGCATTTGTGCACAGTGGGGTGAGATGTGCCCAAATTGGACCTACCTGATGTCAACCTAGCAAACATACCTTTTTTGAAAACTGTGCCACTCCTAAACACACTCAGCTCTCACCTAACTGAACCAATATATGTTTGGTTGATGAGTGGTTGTAATAAATCATATTAGTGTTAAAACATTTTTATTCCTTTTTTATACATTTTTTTCACTCCAAAATTCCCTTGGTGGATGTGACAGTGTCCGTTCACATTTAAGCATCTACTTATAAGGGTCATGCACATTAGATATTTAAGGGATGTTTCATAAAAATGTTGTCTGAGTACATTTTTGGTTTGGTCGAATAACTGTAGAAAGTTTGGCTGTACCTCACTTTAATCTAATACTATGTCGATAATTTGAAAAACGAAATTAAATGTCCGTTCACAATTTTGTCACATCCACCAAAATTTTGGAATGCTATTACTTTTTTATGGTTTAGGTGAATTCAGATTTTTTTACATAGATTTAGGAGAAAAGGTGAGCTACATATCCAATGAAGACAATTAGGCAATTCAAACTCAAGTTTTTTTTTTATGTCACAATACATGGTGTCCGTTCACACCTGTCACATCCACCAGTCTATTTTTCCAGAATCACATCAGGATATATATCTCAGTACTTGCAAATGTGATCGACTTTAAATCACAGGAAATTTCAGATTCTATATTGAGCTGGCAGTTAGAATACAAAAAGAGATTGCTGCGTAATTATAAATTTACAAAAAAGTGAAAATGCTTAAAGTGGTGTGGAGGATGTGACACTTCCAGATGTGAACAGACATTTCGTACATTTCACCAAATTATTGGGACAGTTCGGTTTTTCTTTACACCTAATGGCGTCTAAATTAAACATTTCTGGTCTTTACCATGTAATAGGAGTGTAAACAGTTTGTTTAACTATACCTATCCCTTTATTTTACATAATAATATTTTCACACAGTAAGGGTGTAAAATACATTTTTCGTCATATCAGATAAAGCCAAAATTCAATGTATTTTACTTAACTTGATACATATATGACATCTAAAAAGCTATGAATTTATTATTATATTTAACATACTACCATTTCACCTCTCTCTTATAAGATGCTTTGAATACTATGCTGTTGAAATGTGTGGTGGATGTGACATTTTTCCATGTGAACAGACACATTGTGTATTCTCCATTTGCTACACTAGGTCCCCCAACGACAAGACTTTGAAAAGTGCCAACTAATTTTAAAAAAACTTTGGAATTCTCCTTTCCGGGCATCCAGGATCTTTTGTCATTGCAGCCGCTGGGTGAAAACAATAGCTTGGCAATGCGTAGCAACACATATGACTTTGCACACACTTTGACTCTATAAAAATGTTTTTTCTTTTCTTCGTCAAAATGCCGAAAATTTGCTGTGCCATAGGTTGTCACAACCACAATATGGTGCAGGGATATTCTTTCATTTTGTATTTTTCCTTATCGCGTTAAATAGGGCGAAGATGGGGGAAATGGGTAAACGCGATCAAAATCTGCAAGAAAAATCCAGACAACAAACGCTGGGAACCGACGTAATACGTTCGGCTCATTTGTTCGGATCATTTCATAATAGATACATATCCTGCTGATATTTAGCTTCAGTCTTATATAATAATTATATAATATTGACTGGCATTGAATGAGGTACCAACCTATATTGCCCGATCTGAATCCAATATTGCCCAAGCCGAAGGCGCGGGCAATATTGGATTCAGAGAGGGCAATATAGGTTTACCTCATTCAATGCCTGTCAATATTATTATTATTATCTATACTTTACACGAAATTGATGTAAAATTTAATGTAAAATTTAATGTAAAAAAAAATCATCTCACCAACCATATTCAGTTCACATACACATTTGATCACATACAAGTTTGACTGACCTTTTTATGACGTCATCGGATCTGCTGATAAAATCCAGAATCCAAGAAAACTGCACAAAAAATGTCTATAAATGACGAGTCCAAACTCCAAAGTTCCAAACCAAACAAAAGTAGATCTAGTCTACAGTTCCAAACTGGAACAAATACTAAAAATAGGAACGTATTTACAGATTGTTTTCTCATCATATCATTTTGCTTACTTAGAGTCGACATAATTGATGGTCACGTTGCAATTACAGAAAACAAATGGACTCATCATTGTTTGACGTGTGTTGCGGGTTGTAGTAGTAGACCTAGACCTGTTAGTGGTGCGAGTAGATTTGTTTGTAACTACGCGAATTGAAGCATTGTCTGTCTGAGTCTCTGGCTCCAATGTGACAAGTTCATTATGAACAAATTCCTCATTCGATACGGATACCTCACTCATTTGAGAGTCAAACCAATCCATTTCAAGATCTAGATCTAGATCTAGATCAAAGTTTACTTCTTCACCAAGATCTTCTAGTTCTGGACCAGGTTGCAGAGTAGGCCTTCTAATACTATTACTACTAGATCTAGATCTATTACTAGTACTAGCGATAGCATCAAGATTAGGTTCGGGTTTAGGTTTCTGTCTAATTGCCCTCAACAAAGCATCAGACATTTGTTGTTTCCTACTGTCTGTGACTCTTCCAGTGTAGGAAGCTAGACTGGATTCGTTAGCATGGCCTGAAATTTGACAAATGTCTCTGTTCTCAAAACCTTCTCTATCCAGAATGGAAATGCAAGTTGCGCGGAGACAATGATTCGTGTAAGTTCTTGACAGTCCAGCACTTTTTGAGAGTCTAACCATTGCAGTTCCCAGCGTGTTTTTCCCAAGTGGGCATTTTTTGAACCATGGACTACCTTCGGTACCACTACTAGGGACAGAAGGCTTCGCAGTCTGAAATAAGAACTCAGAGTCTGGGTTCAGCTTGGATAAGTACTTTCTAAATGAAGTGACAGGACAATTTTCATTTCCTGTTTCATACATCCTACCAGCATGAGCTCTAGATGCTGTGCTATCTTCCCTAGATTTCTTTGTCAACTCATCCACAGCTTGAGTTACATATTGGCGTCCATTTTCATCTGTTTCGATGAGAAAGTGATCTTTTTTTAGGTCACGCAGGTTTTCCCTTCCTCTCCGACATATGAATAGCATGAGCTCAAACCAAACTTTGTCCTGAAGCCCTGACGGTGAGTTCTGATCAAACACTGCAGAATCATAGAGTTTTTGCAAGTCATTATCAGTTATAATTTCATGATGTTTGACGTCTCCTTTGCCAATTTTCTTCAGCTCTACAGTTGCAGCTTTGAATGCCTCATTGGCTTTAACAAATTCAGAATCTTTGATAATATCAATGAGATCTGCACTTTGGTACTCACTTTTCAAGTGTCTGTTGAGTCCTGCACGAATCGCATTAAGAGTTGCGGTTTTGTAATAATCACCATTAGCCTTCCTAGCTTCGACATAAAACTTTCCGAGAATTTTTGCAAGGGTTTGCTTGTCCAGTGCTTCAAAATCACCTGAAAGAGACTTTTCTCTGAGATATTCTCGAAATACTGCAGCGGCTTGTTTTGTTGATTTTTTTTGTATTTTCCGCGTCTTTGTTGGCTACGATATCGTTGAATTCGTCGTCATTAAAACTTGCAAATCGCTTGCAAGTCGCCATTGTTGTTTTCAAAGTTGTGTACGCGCACCGGCGGCCTATGCACTGCACTGTGGTATTCGCGCATTACATTGCATGCATTAATTGCGTTGCTTCTAAAACCGGTTCAAACCGGATTTCGTTAATATTGCCCGCGGCTTAATTTACACACAAAGTCAATGGGAAAACCCGGAAGAGAAAAAATATGGTATAATATTGACCGCTGCGAAATCAGAGAACGCAAAATATGGAAAATCATTGCCACGGAAAACCACCTCGTATAGATAATAAGTACATATATTTTCCAATAGAGCAATATAGATTTCAAAGACAGAAAATGTGCTATGGGAACCAAAAACAATAACTCGCTCATGCAGCTGTTCACTACTCCATAATCATCACGGTATGGGATTTTCTACAGTCCCACTTACTAAGTTTTGTGAAAGCTTTTTTTTATATATTTTTTAATTCCCTGAATACGTCATCAACCACTCCGACCAGTATGAGGTTATCCTGCCAGGAGTGAATTTCTGATGATGTTTGTTGTGCGAGAGTCCTTCTACATGTATGTGCATACAAATAAAATGCAATGGATTTATTGCATGCAAATTCTACGTGTGGGACCGAAGACGAGGTCAACTAATTGAGACGCTCAAACGAGCCTTGTTTCCACCCACAGAGGTGTTACTAGGGTCGTAGTTAAGAAAGTGACGTCACGCTGGAAAGCAGAATTGTCTTTTTGAAATAAATATGTATTCATAAGTACTTTTAATCACTATCGATGAAAGAAAATAAGCAAACCAGATAACAGGAATATATTTAAACAAACTGCAATGAACATTATCACTGTGTGACTTAGAAAATTATGGAGCAAATAAATGAAACATTCTGCCTTTACCTTTGACTAACTTTATAGTAGAATCCAGGAAAGTGATGGGTGAGTGAAAGGTTTCATGTAAGAGCTTTTTGTACCTACATGTATACTGTACCAGTGCAGTACATTCAGAATGCATAGCTGCATGGTTGTACATGTAAGTGCAATTTCTAGCTAAGCAGCATTTGTATGATTAACATTGGAAATATCTATTAGAATCGTATTGGGCAATACACTTATTAAAGCATTCCGGTATTTCTAGCTTTTGCTACATTTACATGTATGTACATACATCTACAAGTACTGTTATACTTCATGGTGCTTTTACCACAATACCAGTTTGACATGTAAAGCATCTGGAAAAACAAATTAGTGTTCTGTTATTCACATTTCATCCACAAATTGGATAGTACATGAATATGTGCTATTGCTATAAATTAATTTGCTTCTTGATAAAATATTAAATGTTTGAATTGTTTAACTTTGCGATTGTTGAAAGTTGACATTTGTATTCACATGTCATTTTTAAACACCTGCCAGAAGGATTTCAGTAATTCATACTAAAATTTGAAGAATTCAGAACTTATGGGCAGTGACCTGTGATCTGGGAATTATGAGTATTCTGAAGGATTTTGTTGAACATATTAGTACTGGTTTATAATTAATTGCATGTATGAGTAAAAGAAACACTGAACTAGCGAGTCTGTTCACTACAGTGTGTCCAAGAAAAAAGTTAAGTTGGAAAATTCTCCCACAATAAATGTTTCAAAATATGTTTAAGAAATTTTCATACCTGTGGATAGCCTATGGTCTCTTCTATCAAATGATACCAAAATATCCCACAATACTTTATGTCTGAGAGAGCAAAAGCCAATTTTGTGAAAGGGTGCAAAATCCAGTCTTGACAAGTATTGACATTGGCTCTGGCTGGTATCAGCTGAGCTGAGACTACATGTATGTACATTTAAAGGCTTAAAATTTCCATATTCGGATTAATAAAAGACAATTTATGAAATAACAGGCTATGTTCTCTGTATATCATTACACATCCATCAACATGTTATGCTTGAGTGAGCAATTTACTATTTTGCTGAGTGTTTCAAAATGTTACTTTTGGTGAGTTTTTTAATTTCATCTGACTTGCTCACTTAACCATAAAGTATTGATGGGATATATCAGTAAATGCATTGAACAAAGTCTGTTCTTTCACAAATAGTCTTTCAATGACAAAAATATAAAATCTTGATGATACAATGTATTTCATGACTCTCAACTTGGCTCATACCAGCTAGAACAACAATAGACATATTGTCAAGATTGGAATTTGCACCAATTCACAGAAGTGACTTTTGCTTACTTATGTGTAAAAATATTGTGAGACATTTTAGTGTCATTTGGTAGAAGAAATTCTAAGCAAACCACATGTATGAAATTTTACTGAAAATATTTTGAAATATTTCATTGGGGAGACTATTTTCCGACTGTCAATTTCAAACAGTTTTCAACTTTTTTTATACCAGTCTGAACAAACACCAATTCTTGTCAAGTCTGAATTTTGCACCCTTTCACAAAAGTGGTTTTAAATCATTCAAGCGTAATAGCTAGTCAGATTTTTGGCGTTATTGTATAGGAGGGACCCTAATCTATCAACAAGAAATAAAATTTATTGAAAATATTTAAAAATAATTATTTGGGGAGACTATTTCCATCTGTTAACTTTTTTGGGGGGATGCACTGTATTGTAATGTCACATCCACCATGTTTGATGTCGTTTACTATGAGAAATTAACACTGCTACCAACAGAAATGCCATTTGTTGTGAATTCCCAGTACATATGTAACACCGCTGCTTCATCAATATTCTTGTCAAAAGGTTTGTATGAAGTAGTAATTGATTAAAGTGTAAAATGTCCGTTCACATTTGATTTTGTCACATCCGCCACAAGGAGTTTCAGGCACTCTACTTTTTAAAATAGAAAATCTTGTGAGCAGTGACTTGTATTCTAGAAATATGAGTATTCTTAGTGATTTTGCTAAAGATAAGTACTGGTTTAAATCTACTTCTCAGTAAATTAAATCAGCCTATAACCGGTAAGTCTGTTCACTATTATAATGTCACATCCACCATATTTGAATTCATTTACTCCGACAAAAAGTTACTCTGCGTACCAACAGATTATTGCTGTGAATTCTCAGTATATATTAAACTCTGCTATGCTTGATTAATATCACTGTCTCAGTTATTTGCATTATCATTAAGTATTAATTGATAAAGGTGGAAAGTGTCTGTTCACATCTGATTTTGTCACATCCACAAGTAACTTCATAACTTTACAGAATGCATAACCTTGTGAGCAGTGACTTGTCTTCTGCAAATATTGGTATTCTTGGGAGTATTTGCTAGACATTATTGTGATTGCAGCGTAAAACTTTGAAGAAAACAAGGAAGATAATGTTCCGTTCACATGCATAATGTCACATCCGCCATGCCAGTTACCACATACTGTGAAAAATACAATCTATTTAAGTAATAAATTCCCATTGTGATTGAAAATTGAATTTGCAGACTGTTTAATAACTAATGATGGGCTCATATCTGTGTATTATTGGTGAATGTTTGAAATGTCCGTTCACATCTGGTTTTGTCACATCCGCACCACCCTGTGGCTAAAATTCTAAAGTTAAAAGACGAACATTAGCAATGTTACTATTAAGGATGTAGATGTCCCCCACCACAATCATCATCCCCATGGAGTAATACATATCCTCAATGAGGAAGTGTAAAATGAGAAAAACTTTTCAGAGTCAAAACCTTGTTATTATGCATATTTTTTCTTCACATTGCTATATTTTAACACCAAATGTACAGAAAGGCACAATTTTTGAAACAAAGTTTGCTTGAATACCACTTCATCATGTGAACATGTGATAATATTATTTGTACATATGGACCTATAGTTATGTCTGTGATATTTAAATGTTGTTTTTTATTCAAATTTCCTTAAACTTCAAAGTGGCCATTACAGAGCCAGGTGTTATGGCATTAATTAAGCTCTGGCACCACATTTGCTGTTAAATTCACATTCCCAGGATTGAAAAATCATTCTTCTCTACATTTCAACTAAAACTTGAAATTTTGATACCTAGGTTGACAAAAAGTGGCGCCTAACTGTGAAACGGGCCATATACCTTCTTCGGAAGTTCACCCGAGTGAAGTGCTAAGCGCGGCGGTTCACTGGATCACTAAACAGCCATAAATTTCATGTTTTACAGAGTTTGAACTCTTGAAATCTTCAACATAGATCTTAACTACATAAATACTACGCATTTCCAATAAAATAATCTTGAATGTGGGGGTTAAAAACATGTATGGTTGGACCTACCCCTTATCGACCGCCTAATGTTAAAATCACGATATCTACAAAACTGTTCGTCAAATTTACCTACAATTGATCTATCTTGGACGAAAAATCCCGCAGATTCACGTCATTCCACAATGAGGACTGGTTGGGTCCTACCAGTGCGGCGCGCGCGACGTAAAGAAACGCATGTTTTTTTCTGTGCGCTAAATAAGCCCTTTTTATGAACCGACCACCCGCCCTCTACTGATTATGCACGCAAAGTGAATCCACTGGATGCAACAATAACGGGATTCGTTTTCTTATATTTTCCCCGAAAACTGCCGCTTATATTCATACAGATGAGTGTAGCTGGCGACATACGTATATACAGAAAGCCGTATGACGTCATCATTATATTAGTAGATACTGTCGGCTACGGAACATTTATCGTCCGAAAATCGATGGAAATGTGTTCTAAAAACCACAAACAAGGATTGTTTTTATAAGGTAATCGAATGTAATAACATTATAACCGTATATTTTATGAATTTTATCAATTTCTTACCTGTTTCCTCCTCATTTTTCTTGAGCAAGTGAGTCTGGTTCAATTTGGGTTGCGCATTGCGCTTAGTCCCATGCGTATTTCTTATATATACGCGATGAGTCTATGGCAAGAAGGTGGTCGGTTTAAAAAAGGGTGGTCGATATGTAGTGGACCTACCATAGTCCATACATTATATTTATTGCATAAATTGACAAGTATTTGCGATCAATTTGGCTATCTTGGATAACTCTGCCATGATTTCCGCCGAGTCCGAGTTGGCTCTAGTGCCGAGTCGAGTTAGTTAGCCCTGATTCAAGAAACCAATGCACTTAAACTAAGCAATTCAATTATATTTATAAATTATCCCTTCTGCATTATGTGACTGTGAGGAGTGAATGGTGGTTTCCTCAACCACAATAATGCTATGAGATTAAGCACTAGTCTAGTGTCTGGTCTACTAGTTACAGCCTACCCGCCCACTTATTTGCATGTACCGTACATGTATATATTGTGAACTTCGGCTATAGTATAGGCCTAGCCTAGATGCGCTACCAACCAAGGAGCTGTGATAACTAGGCCTACTTGGCGCTACCAAGCGCTTCACCGTTCCTGTAGACTGTACTCTGTAGTATTAGTAAGGCGCTACTCCGATCCGGTACCGGTACGGTAGTACGATACGTACCATACCTACATTCTGCGAGATAATCTGGAACTGGAAGTGGAAACACTAGTGACTAGTCAAACACAGATCACTCCAGACAATGTCCCCAAATATTCAAACAGTGAGTAACTTACCTCATATACGCTACAGAATGAAGTCTTGTAAGGTGTAGGCCTAGATTCCAGTAAATAATATCCCCAGAATACTGCACTTCCGGTGTCTGAAAATAACGCTTTACAGAACTTATAGGTGTTTTATCAACGCAGGTACGGTGGATCCCCGAACTACTACCGGTAGACTATCAAACCCATATGCCAGATGTTTTGCATGCAAAATTAAAGCGCTACATGTATTATAGCGCTAGAGCAGCGCATATATCGCATTTGACGAAAACTCATCTGGGATCGTAGTGGGGGCGCTAAAGCAACACTGTCCAATAATCTTGTTGAGTCAAGTAGCATCTCAGCACACACAAACCGACACACACAAATCAGCACACACAATGACCTTCATTAAACATAATTTTATTTTTAATACTCAAAATGAACAATCGTTCCAATATTTTGAAGATGTGCATAGGTGGATCAAGTATTCTTCACCCGATTATCTCAGCCATAATTCTCCTTGCGGTTAACCTTTTTTCTCTTCTTGGCTTAATAAGGTTTTGTTAAATTTTTTTATACCGCTCCAATTTTCAAAAGTAATGCCATCATTTCACTCTACTTTCATTCCTACGGAAGCAGGAGAGTGGAGACCGAGTATAATATTGCTTTTAAGAATGACAAGCTTGGTAAACTATTTTCATAAGTTTGTATTACAGGCAGTTTGGTACGTTGAAATATTTGTTGTTTGTTTTAACTTGATTTGTAAGCGAAATTATAATTCACATGCATTATTGTGAGAATAATATTTGAAAGCAGGTCATAAAACTTACTCGAAATAACTTTTTGACATCCTTCAACTTTGCAGTGTGAAAATTTCAGTCTGATACGAGTTTCAACTTTTAATTTTTAACAAGCACATAGGCCACATGTTTTTGTCTTACACCTATAAGGTACGGTGCAGCATGGAGACCCATATATTATATACACTCACCCTCAAACTAAAATAAAATCAAAAGTGTACACTATTTACAGTGTGTATCAAAATAAAGGTAATCCAAATTCAAAGGGATAATATTCCAAGGTTATTTACTTTGAAAATTTACATGTAGCTTATAGAAATAAAAAGGAACTTTACACCTTTCCGATGATACCTCACTTGCATCACTGATGTCACGCATGACTGAGCAGCCTACATGTACTATCTGTTTGAAGAGGAATGCGAATTTCATATTCTGCAAATTTATGGATTAAAGACTGAAATCACTACTTTCATTAATGCAACACTTGAATGAGTGCTTTGTTATTGAATTGACCAATTTGAATAGCAATTTTGTAATGATAATGGATATAAGATTGAAACTCCCAATTTATCCAATGCTCATGTGAGGTTTTAGTATAGGACAGGTAATTATCGGTTATTATCATTGATCACTGGACAGCCGTTTATCCGAAGCCATAATTCTGAAGGTTCGTTTACGCCGAAAGGATCGGACCGAAGAACGGAAATTTGGCTTCGTGGTTACAACATTTCACCAGACATGGAGTTTGCAGTGAACTCAGGATGCTTTCAGGGAACATAATTATTCCCAAAAGAGGTCCTCAAGCAGCCAAACAATCTGGATGAATGTTAGGAAATAAAAAAAGATTGATTTTCCCCCCAATTATACCATTACCTAATCACCTGAATAAATTTAAATTTATAGTAATATGTATTTTCATGTCTACCAATACGTATAATTTTCTGTAAAAATCATGAAAATATGAATGTTTAAACAATATACATAAATAATGAATGACCATGAAAATGTATTATTTTGGAAACAATCTCAATATTTGGGGTTCGGGAAATATTTTGTAAAGGTTTATATATGCAAAAACATGCTTATTACTACAGTGCGTCCCAGAAAAAAAGTTAACAGTCTGAAATATTCTCCCAAAATAAATCTCTGATAGCAGAGTGACGTCTTCAAGACGTCGTAAACTGGTCTAAATTGGTCAACTCGTCATACGTCGTGTATGCAACGTCATTACGACGTCTTTATAACGTCTTGTGAAGACGTCATATTTCTATAGTAAAGACGACGTAGTTATGACGTCTTTACGACGTCTTTCAAAGACAATACTTTGCCATTTTTGTAATCAAAACTAACAACGATAGTATACGACGTCTTTATGTCGTCTTTCAAAGACATTTTTAAGCCATTTTGTATGACCAAATAAACGACATTTTTAAGACGTCTTTTTGACGTCTTTTAAAGACAAGATTTGGCATCCTGTATTCCGACACAGGAAATGTACTACTATTGGGGAGCTGTTTTTGTCATAGCCATTTACAAAAGCTGGGAAGCTATGGCGGTGATCTGAAAATAATATCAAATAAAATAAATAAAATTATATAAACAAAATTGCCATATTCTGATAATGTTGTCATTGTGAAAGGAAGGATGGGGGAATTGGGGATAAATAATTTTTTTATCGGAATTTGTTAACACTTTCACTGACCTAGTTGTTCCTCCTATTTCTCTGCTTCCTATTTTCGTGTGGACTTCCCCTTCAACAGGTCATAGGCTGACATCAAAATGACATCTATCAGTCATGACGTAATATTTTTGCCAAATTTGTAGGGCAGTGTTATGACATTTACGTCAGTATAATTTACAAGACCTTTTGCCAGTTTTGTAGGACAGTACACTGCAAAAACCAGGGTGTTAAATTCAACACCATGGGTGTTAAAAGTTATTCTTTCCCGGTATCTATATCCTGCAACACCGAAAGGTTAAAAGAACACCTAGTTTCGGATTAAATCAAAATTAACACCCAGAATGGTGTTGAATATTCAACACCAATGATCAACATTACTGGTGTTATTTAAACACCAATATTGTACACCATCCATGGTATTAAAAATAATTTACACCAATAATTTACACCATAGCTGGTGTCAGATTAACGCCATGTCCTATATCATCTTGGTGCACACACAGAAATGTTTTACAAAAATTATGTAAAAAATTATGTTAAATAGGAACTCCATAACTTTTTTGTAAATTTTAGCTAACAATATATTCGACGATAATTATGTAAAATGTCATGTTAAATATAGGTACTTAAAATTCATGTGTAAATTTTACCTAACAAACAATTCTACACATGTATTATGTGGTTGGGCAAATTCAGTTGCCCAATTGTTTCCTTTTTCCTCCAACCCAGGTAAAAAAAAATAAACCTGCTTGTTATGTCTTTCTGGGTCTTAACTTACTAATCCTAACCTATCCTACTTTAAGCTATCCTATCCTACATGTATATCTTAACCAATCCTATCCTAGTCCTATCCTATCCTGTTGGTACAGTCTAGTGCAAGCTCTTATATACCCATTATAATTGTTTATGCATATGGTAAGAGTTATTAAAATCGGGCCACCCCAAACCATACGCTACTGAAAATTCATGAATATTCATATAAGGGTTTCCCCCCAATATTGAGGGAAAAATACGAAAATGCATTTTTTACAAAACCGTTTGCAAAACATTTTTACTTAATGACGACAAATTACATTGTGCATGTTAAATAAACTTAACGAAAAGGGCAATATTGTAAAAATCTTTATGAAGAAATATCTTACAGCGTTACTTTGCAAGATTTGTTCAGTCAGTTTTACATAACTGTGTATCAAAATCATGTTAATGTCAATTAACTTCGATTCTCGTTCCTACCGGGCGTTGTGGCGTGCGCCTGTAATCCAGCTACCAATGGAAGTTATAAACTGATTCAGCGGACCCAGGTTCGAGACTGAGTCACGTCTTTCGGATGGTGACGTTAAAGGTCGGTCCCAGACGTAAATAATCATACCTGATTGATACACGTCTGTAAAAACCCAATTACACACACACACACACACCGGTCACGCGTCGAGAAAGTTTGGTGCATGCGCTGCTGCACTATGCTTAGACCAATCAGGAGCTAGCGATCCCGCGGTATTTCTGTTCATTTATTTTGCGCATGCGTGTTTTAAATAAATTACACCCGATGGTGTAATCAACCGAACTATTCCAACAGATTTGATTACGGAGCCATAACAATGATTCTCTGGGTGTTATAATAACACCATAAGAATACATTTAATTGTACACCAACGTAGTGTTGAATATTTAACACCCTGGTTTTTGCAGTGTATTATTACGTGATATTCAATCAATTACGAGATATTTTCAGTATTTGTATGATCATTAGATGATGATATGCTATATTCAGACATGTAATATTTGATATTGTCAATTATATAGAGGATATTTTGTCACTGATGCTACCTTGATGCGAAGTAATTCGTAGAAATGGCGCGATATTGAAAAAAAAATCAGGGGCTGATAAATGAGATATTACTGTATTCGAAAATGAATTATTATTTCATTGTCATTATCATTATCACTATCATTGATATTACTACACACATGTAATATCATTATCATTATTATTGTTATTATCAGTATTATTATTATTATTAATAATACGATTACAATTTTCCAGTTCGATTTAAAATGCCTCCTCATAATATAAGAATACCTCCTCACTATTTTAGTTTTTAATGAAGTCAAAAGACGTAAAAAAGATTTACGTCGTGATCCGAGTATAATCGATCGTGAATATTCAATGAATGACCAGAAACAACAAAAATTTCTGGAAATAGATAGATGACATTTTATACAATCATGATTGCACTTTTAGTTGTGATGGAAAATGTACTTCCATTAATTATTATGTTGTACATAATTCAATCAAAGTCATGAGGAGGTATTTTCAGAAATACATTAGAAAATTGTAATCTTCAACCATTTTTTACAAGCGGCTACGCTATAGTCCCTATATAGTAAAGTAGTTACAACGGTATAGTAGCTAGTAAAAATTGTTAATATAAACAGCGTATTCATATGAATTTGTCATGTTCACTTTTAACGCGAACCGGTCGTGATCCCCGATCTTTCGAGAGAAATTTGGCGAAAACACGTCCTTTTCGGCACATTTTAAATCATATCTCGAGAACCGCGCAAGATTTTTCATGGGGGCAAACGGTTTATAAAACTTTGATTAATTCTACATCTCATGATATCAGTTATTTTTTAATTGAATGAAAAAAACCGCCGTCTATTTTCGACTGAAAATGCATGGTTTCATGCTTTTTGTGTGAGGAGAAGCACTTTTTTGCACTCATTGCTCTCGTATTCCTCCTATAGCTTCTGACTTACGTGTATGGGGGCAAATGTATGGGGGCAAAGACTAGCAGATAGCCAAGATGTTACTCTTTCTTGTGATATCAGGTTCGTCCTGATTGGTGGAAAAAAACCGCCGTCTATTTTGCATAATTAAAAAGAAACATAGCAAAAAAGATGTCATGTATATAAAGCACGTACAGTATGTAATGCTGCGTGTATAGGCTCGATTTGGACTGTGCCATTCTAAAACGGGATGCATCAATCCAATGTGTGTGTTGAACGACCGTGAATGCGAATTGAGCAGTCGTTACAGCTGTGGAGTGATATGTTGCATACCGTGGATGAAATGGATGAATCATGTCGAATGAGAAAGTGTAAAATTCTTCCTTCCCGCGTACGCACTGTTGTGTACTCGGAGTGAGATTCGTAAATAGCAGCTCTTCTGTCCCTCCCTTCTCCGTTGCCCCCCATTGCTATAATAGAACAGCCGCGAACAAAACACCGATTTATACACAGCATGACCTCGACCACCCAGCTGATCGAGCGCGTGGTACTCGAGTCGCGTTTGTATGTGCGCACAGCTGACTAAAGCAGAATTAAACCTTCAAATTATGTGAACAAATCAGGGGGTGAGAAATTCATATGAAAATTAATGTGCTAAGTAACTACTAAAAAGGACAATCTCTTAGACGTCAGTATAAATAGCACACGACGTAAAAGAGACCTCTTTATGACGTCTTCTATTGGTAATAAACATGTCTTCAGGACGACATAAAGACGTCTTCTTTGACCAAGTTACGTCAATATAATTTATATAAGACTTCTTCAAGACGTCAAACGTCAGAGATATTCTTTTTTAAAAATTTGACACAAAATTTCCTGTAGATATAGCTTAATTAGAATCTCTTTTATAATATATGATGACACCTAGAGATCATGATATTTTACGCAAGAGTGAGCAAAGGCCACTCTTGTGAAAAGGCGCAAAATCCAGATTTGACAAGAACTGATATTTGTTCTGGCTGGTATCAGCAAAGTTGAGAGTCATAAAAGGCTTTAAAATGTTCATTATTTGATTAATAATAGACAATTTATAAGTTTTGATCCCTGTATAGTATCTCATCAACATTTTTATGCTTTAGTGAGTAATTAACTACTTTTTAAAAATTAATTTTGGCGAGTTTTTAATTCAAACTGGCTTTCTTAGTCAACAATTAAGTTTTCATGAAACATGTCAGGACATGCAGAAAACGAAGCCTCTTCTTTCACAAATATTATTTTATCTGGAGAGACTTTTTCCAGCTGTTAACTTTTTTTCTGGGACGAATTTGGTTCAAGCTATGTGAAAGTCTTCTGCGAGAAGAAAAGAAACTGCGTTTAACTTGTTTAAAATAATTGGTATGTATCCAAAGAGGAGAGTATATATCAACCAATGCAAGTCAGTTCCAGAGCCATGCCATATCAGCCGACGGAGAATTTTCAGTGTAAATATGAGGATTTCCAGGCATCAAAACTAGCTAGATCCCCTGAAAAACGAGCGATTACATCCGGGATACCTGTGACGTAAACGTGCAGACATTTAGAGCTCTCTCGATGTTTTGTTTACAATAGTAAATACCGTAATTCAATCATAGTGAGAACGCCAAAATTTCGAAGGAAGAATGTCTGGTGAATATTGCGACGATAATTATGATTATCATCCTCGATATGAATATTGAAATTGATGATGAAGAATGTAGCAGTGATAGCGACATCGATGAAGTGACGGAGAAATTGAAGAATTTGACGAAGAAAATGGAGGTACATTTAGGTGTGTACGCGTACCGGTACGTCGCACTTTGCATCTTCGATCTAACTTATCCAAGCTATCAATTTCATCTTATTCTTATTGTTTACTCCCATATGTTTGTGATAAAAATGTATGCATTTCATTATCATTTGGGGGAATTTACACCTTTTTTGTATGGAGGGCTCCAAAAAAATCCAACATTTAAAAGTGGGCCTTGAGTTCAAAAAGGTTGAGAAGTGCTGGTCTGGACTAGATCGATCAGCTTATCATCACTCAGTCTCAGAACAATGTCAGTACTTTTTTGATTTAGTTAGACTGTATAAAGTGGTAATGCTAAGTTATACACTAAGTATGTAAATCTATGTCACTAGTAGTAGGGCCTACCTAGTAGACTTGACCGAAATTTTGTCTCTCGTTCGTTAGCTCTTCACTTTAGAGACAGAAACCAGTGGCGTATCCAGGATTTCCCAATAGGGGGGGGGGGGCGCCAGGAATTATTGATCGCCGTCATGGGGGAGGGGTCTTTGGAAGAGCTGAGATGCAAAATAGTGCTATATGTGACCAATTTTGAAGCCTATTTAATGAACAATATTTTCAATTGGTATGAGGATTTTTTTTTTTGCTATTTTTTTTTTACGACGGCCAATAGGGGGGGGGCGCCTGTTGCGCCCCCCCCCCCTGGATACACCCCTGGAAACTGCTTTCACCCTGCAGTGATGTGCAAACCGACTAAAGTTGCACGCCGACGTGTAGTTGGAAAAATCGCAATAATCTGATTAGTCTTCATATATCTAGATTTAAATATTATTACTGAATTGGTTAGGCCTAGGCTCTACTATTTAAACAATCGGTTCAACTTACCAATTTGACTGAATAATCCGTTTAAAGCTCCTTTTTCAGGTAATTCAGCGTCCAAGCTAGGTTTTCTCCGTTTGAAAATCTTGCAGCCGTATTCAAACTGTTATAGTACATGTAAGACAATGTCGGTTTGCACAGCAGTGATACGACTGTTTCTGTCTCTAAAAGTCTAATTGAAGATAATAACAATGATATTTGATATATATATATATATATTATATTTACAGTGCCTTGTTTCCAATGCTTCGTATCAAAGCCTACTAGTTAGAGTAACATACAGGCTGGTTATAATCTATGGTTATACTGTACGTGTATGCATATGGTACGGTGAATGTGCACGTCGCACTTTGCATTCGTCGATCTAACTTAGAACTATCAACGATATCAAGTTCATCTTAGTATAACAATACTCCCTAATTTTGTGATAGACATGTACGTACTTCACTATCATTTTTCCTTCCTTTGAATTGTGGGCCCCGAAAAAATCCCATATTTCTAATACACGACATTCACACACAAGTAGACTACATCAATTCAAACGCGATGCCTATGCTATGGCTATGCCAAACGGGTTGAAGAATGTCCCCAAAAATGTGTTTTATCGAAGAAAAAAACATCTGAGATAAGTTTTTCTCAGAAAAAATAGGAATACAAACGACAAATTTATCTGATCAAAACCAGGGGCGTATCCAGGGGGGCGCAACGGGCGCGCCCCCCCCCCCCTCTATTGGCCGTCGTAAAAAAAAAAAAAATAGCAAAAAAAAAAATTAAAAATCCTCATACCAATTGAAAATATTGTTCATTAAATAGGCTTCAAAATTGGTCACATATAGCACTATTTTGCATCTCAGCCCTTCTTCAGAAGCAAAAATTTTCCAAAGACCCCTCCCCCATGACGGCGATCAATAATTCCTGCCCCCCCCCCCCCTATTGGGAAATCCTGGATACGCCACTGTCAAAACGGAGTAAATAACTCGGCGAAAACACACAACAATCCAAAGTAAACGCTATGTGAGCGCGCGGGGGATGATGGGATTATGTTTACTATCGTGTCTGCACGTCTACGTCACAGATCTTGTACAGAATTCGGTTTTGTTTTTACAACTCGAGCTTTGACGATTTTTTGGCATGTTTAAAATACGATTTCGGGGGTTCGGGTGATGATATCATCTGGTAAATCAAGTCGTATGGTGATTGGGAAGTGTTGAATTATCACAAAATGCGAAATTCATTCGATTTCCCGAATTAGGACATTTTTGAGAATTCGTATTATCAGTATAAACGAAATAATTGATGAGTTGTGACCCATGCACTGACGTCAAAAACTCATGATACAGTTGCAAATATGTTTAGAGATTTTCATTGTTTTTCCTAGTTTTTCATGCCACTAAAAATGTATCACTTTTTTTTAGTATTGCTTTCGGATTTTCCTCATTAAAAAAAAAAATATATGTCTGATATTTTTTGCTTCAGTTAAAACCAATTAATTCTTAAACAGGACTTCCCCTTTTAAACAAGTTGATATTGCTCCAAGTATGGATTTGTTACTTTCTTGTCTAAATTTCTTCAGATTCTTGTTTATTTCACTTTTATCAAAAATATGATATAACAAGAACTGGTGTGGTTGAAGAAGACAGTCATGTACAAAATAATCTGAAACTCCCAAATGACCCTAATGTCAGAAGACGTCATGTGCCACCTACGTCGTATGTGATTTTTACTCGCGGAAACCTCTCTGGTTTTTGTAGCCACACTCTGCGAGACTATCATTCCAATCAAAGTGCGTGGCCGTGTCCTATTAATCTGTGAGCCTATCCCGAAATAATCACCCCATTTTACCCCAAAGATTTGACCCCGTAAAGTTACTTAGACCATCTAAGTCATTGACAGAAAAGGTGGTCAGCCTGACCGTATAGCCGTCGGGTTTAATCCCAGAGCCCCTAAAAGAAGCCCCAAATTCGGGTCGATTTCACCCCATCTCCCACATGCACAAAACCTTTTCAGTAGGAAGTAGTATGACTGGACATTACAAAACACAAACAAATGACAAATATTTCGGTCGGGATGGGGTGTTAGACTGCCCCTAAAAATTAGGGTACATTTTCCCCCTTGAAGCTCAGGGACCAAATTTTGTCAGAAGGAAGAGATATGGATGTACATTCTTAAAATATTTTAAAAAACTGACAAAATTTTCCATCGGGAACGGGGTGTCAGATCCCCTGAAATGAAACCCTGAGTGCCCTTTGACAACGTTTTGCCCCCCCCCCCCCCAAAAAAAAAAAAAAAAAAAAAAATGCTCCGTCAAGAAAAACATTTCCCTACCTTCTGACTATGATAATTAAAAAGTGTTTTATTCAATTTAGTTCAAATTTTGATAACATAATTTTGAGTATAATAATCTTCTTTATGACTTTCAAGTTGGAGTTAATTGGTCTTTTGATTAAATTGTGAAAAATGTATTGCTTTCTCAAAAACATGCAGCGCCAAAATTTTGTCAGGATCATGTAAACACATTAGGTACGTTCACACGTAGAGCGATAGCATCGATGATATCGAGGTGTCGATGCTATTTTGGTGAAGACCAGATAGTGTCGAGACCAAACGCTGTCTGAACGCAGATAGTCACGAGATAGAAGCGAGTTTCCAAACTATTCTTGCAGCGAGTTTAGCAGGAGTAAATCTCAGGATCCAGCGACAAAGCATCGACGCTTTGCGGTAGACCACCCACCGCGCTTGTGACTATTTGTCGTGTGAGCGCAATCGCTGCTATCTTCACTCGCTGCTATTATAATTCTATCTGTTTCATGTGGTGCTATAATATAATGCAATGTATGTATTCATGTGATGTACCCTCTTCCCTACTTTTTTCTATTATCATTCTGTCTGTTTCATCTGGTACTGTAATATAATGTATGTATTCATGTGATGTATATAGGGGTATAGTGGGTAATGTGTATACTGTGTGGTAAGGAAGGGTTGTTTTTTTTTTTTGGGGGGGGGGGGGGTTCCTTCTTTTTATCTTTTTCTTTTTTATATATGTGACCAGGCACCACAAAACCACCCAAAAGTCGCACTGTGTGATTTTCAGTTAGAGATCAAATTTTAGTTTTGGGTATTTCCTGAAAGAGTATACTTTTTTCTAAGTAATCTAAAATGTGGAGGCACCAAACAATCTAGAAGTGGTATTTCTGCCAGCTTTTTATCAGACTTATGTGTGTCTTCTGGATTTTGTTGTATTACTTTGCTTTTTCACGCCCCTGAATACTTGTCTCATTTTAATCTCCCATAAATCTCCCGGAGTAAGTTCTTGCATTGATACTTGTGCACTATAATAAACAGGATATGTCTATGTAGTATGCCAAGTTTTAGAACAATCTGATAATCTCTTCATAGAAATTTTCATTGAGTTCTAATCCTCCATTTGTCACAACACTTTGCAAGTCAGAGTGCTTCAATAGACTGCAAACTTTAAACCCTTATTAAGAAGTAACATTATGAGGGACTGTGCATTCTTCTCTTTGTACATTGAGTTATGAACATCCAATGAGTTATATATCATTTTAAAGCTGAGAATCTGCTCTTTCAGAATCAGCCTTAACTAAAGTATGATGTGGTCTTTAGATATTGATTTACATGTGCTTACCAGAGAATATAGTGTGCATGCATGTGTTTTATTTTGGCATAAGATTGGAGTTCAGCCAATTTTGACAAGTACAAGGTTTATTTAAAATTAAGTATTATAACACATGTATTTGCTACTTGATTGTATTATCGATATTACAAATGAATTGTTATTGTGTTATTATGTTGATTTATGAAGACATGTAACTTCCGCGCGTTTGACCATGCATACCAATTATACTCGGGTCACTCTGTGTGGCGCAGTAATTATTGTTTTGGCAGCGGGTGAGCGATGAATAGTCACGAGTGGGTGATAGAAGCAAGTCGATCACGGCCTGTCTGAACGTACTGGAAATATTTTTGAAACTTACATAGCATCGATGCTATGTACTACGTGTGAACATAACTATTGTCCCTCTTCACCTTTTTGACAAGGCATAATTATAGAAGAGCATTTCAGGTATCTGTGGTATGTGATTGACAGGCTGAAATTTATTATTTATGTGCTAATTGCAGGATTGGTGCCTATAGAGTGCTTACCCTCTAGGTATACTGCCTTGTCAGATGTGATAACATGGTCAATATGTGTGTTTACATAATCCTGACAATATTTTTTGGCTACTTTTGACAAATACAAACAAATCGTTTGTATTAACTTTGTAAATATTATTTGAATTATGTTGTATCTATATTATTGTTTGGAAATGAAAATAAATGAAATGAAATGAAATGAAGCAATACAAGGTAAATCGTGATAATTATGCAACATCAGCTCCTCCATTCTTGGATCTCATATTTAAAGGAGAATGAAACTCTACAAACATTATAGCTGACAGTCATGTGGAAAATATCTTGAAAATACTCCTATTTGAATACTCAGTAAGGAGAACAATCTCTCTAAAGTTTGCTTTGAAAAGAGAATTGTTCTCTCCATATATAACTTTTAATTTTGACTGTCACTCCATGTGCCAACATAATATAAAATGAATATCATATTATATAATATTATATTATATTTCTAATATTATAATGAATATTATATGTCATAGATATTGATTGTTTAACTGCTATTTATTCACCCTAAAAACTCAAATGTTAAATGTACATTTAAAAGGTTGGAGGAGTGACAACATTTTTTAAATGCTAAATTAACACTTTTTACATGCTGGATCTAATAGTTCAAAGGTTGGATGCAGCATGTTAAAAGTGTTTATTTACCATTTTGAAAATATTGTCACCCCTCCAACCTTTTGAATGTAGATTTAACATTTGACTTTTAGAGTGTTCGTATTATAATGGTAGAGATCATCACTATGAACATGGCGAAAGGAAAAGCGGACAGGTGTCACATGCATATTCAGTCATGTTCTGCTTATTTTTAATAGCAATATAGGGATGTTCTTTTGTCTACCAGAGCAATTGTGGATGGTACAATGAGGAGCTGTATATTTTGTCCGCTCTCTATGTCATCGTGTTCATAATGCATTGTTATAAAATTTTCCTTAAGCAAGCCTTACAAGCATACTTGCAAGTCTTACAACCATTTAAGCTATTATGTACCGACCCCCCCCCCCCCCACTACATTTTCGCAATTTTTGTGTAGGCTATTATCATGATTATAATAATGACAACACTATTGATAGAAAATACTATAATAATATAAAATATCAATAAAAGCTTCCATGCCTTTCATAGTTTTATCTGTAGGTAAAGGTCTATCAAAAGACTTAATGGTCAGTGTACACCTTCACAAAATATGTTACCTTCTGAGAATGTTTTCAAAATATTTCATATTCATAATCACTTTGACTTATGTTGTATAAAGAAAAAGATCATAATTATTTTCATGATATTTACAGAGGATTATTTACTCTGTATCAATGTATACATGCAAAAACATGTTAGTAAGAATTCCAAAACGTTCCACATATAGACGAGCAATTGTTTGTGGTTCCCGAGATAAAATAGAGGCCTATGATACTAGTAGGCCTAGTATTATAAGGCAAGAGAAGAAAGGGAATTAGAGGGGAACATGAAGAAGATGATTATTATGAAGAACAAAAAAGGGATTAATTTAACAGACGGTGAAAATAAGAAATATCACGACTTGATAAATGATAGTATTGGAAAAACAAGTAAGAGAATGAGAAAGCTAGGGGCCTCTTAAGAAGAATACGAAGCTGAATAAACTGATGAATGACAAAAGCTCCTTTCAAGAAGTTATTCTTTAAAATGCCCCTCCAACTACACGGCCCAAGGAGTGAATATAAAAGAACTTCTTGTGCACAAGGAACCAGTTTGTTTAATGCACTACCTGGTAATCATCCCTCGTGTAGTTGTGAGGACCACGGCGTCATGGAACAATCTTCAGTTCTGTTGCTGTGTAACCAGCGATGATGATAAGGCGGCATCGCGATTTAATTGTGTATAATAATAATAATAATAATAATAATAAAAATAATAATAATAATAATGATAATAATATTGATAATAATGATTACAACAATTTTAATAATGATAAATGATAAATGATAAATGACAAAAGCTTCTTTCAAGAAGTTATTCTTTAAAATGCCCCTCCAACTCCACGGCCCAAGGAGTGAATATAAAAGAAGTTCTTGTGCATAAGGAACCAGTTTGTTTTGTGTATTTCCTGCACCTGGTAATGCTCGGTAGTATATATTGGTGCGTGTATTAGTGAGGCGGCATAGCGATTTAATTGTGCAAAATAATAATAATAATAATAATAATAATAATAATAATAATAATAATAATAATGATTGTGCTTATCTCAGATATTCTTTGACCCACCAAATGGACCTTTGAACACAATGATTTGATTACTCAATTCTATTTCACGCATGCGCATGAACAAAATGACTTTAACTTTTCACGGTGGTCAGTCATTTTCTTAGGCCTATACCCTATCGGTAGTTCGGAAAAGATTGTTCAACGCGGCGCTATTAAAAAGCAATCATCAATCATGGTTTTGGAACAGACTCGATTCTGTCTGTGGATATCCATTGTCATAACTTGCTGTGCAGTAGTGTTATTTTCTTCTCTGTCAGCACATTTATCATACCAGTTTTACAAAATAGGCATGGTGAGAAGTGAGATACCTCCAAGATATAGAGAAATGGAGATGCAGACGGTAAGAATATTGTCGCTTTTCATAGCTTTATCTTTAGGTAAAGGTCTATCATAAGACTTAATGGTCAGTGTAGACTTTCATAAAATATGTTACCTTCTAAGAATGTTTTCACAATATTTAATATTCATAATCACTTATTTATATGTATGTTGTATAAAGAAAATATCATATTTTCATGATTTTTACAGAGGATTGTTTACTCTGTATGAATGTAAACATGCAAAATATATTACTAAGAATATAGCTTGGTTCAATTTATGAGGAAATCATATTCTACACTGTTAGAACGTTGATTCAAATTTTTAATCTTGTTGGTTAAAATTTTAATCAACCGAGGGTTACCAGGTGAACCACACATTTGTAGGTTAAAACTTTAATCAACGGCCTGTTGATTAAAGTTTAACATGTGGTCGATTAAAAGTTTTAATCATTTGTTGGTTAATCGTATTTTGCTCAACGTTGGTTAAATTGGTGTTGATTAAACTAAAACATATTGTTGGTTAAATGTTTAACCATTTGTTAGTTTTATTTTGTTGGTTAAATGTTTAACCATTTGTTGGTTAATCATATTTTGCTCAACATTGGTTAAAATGGTGTTGATTAAACTTAAACAAATTGTTGGTTAAATGTTTAACCATTTGTTGGTTAGATTTATTTGATGAGAAACTCCCCGGAGAAACTCTTTTCATATCTGTAATTGTTGTAGCTAGCCTTATAACGAAATAGATCTACTCAGTGATCTACTTTCAGCGGTTTGGTAAGTTCGACCTTCTCAGACCTGGACTAGACTTGACTAAGCCAGGCCCACCGGTAGACTACGCCTACGCCTACATTGGTGCTTATATCTTTTTCTCAAATTTTTTTTCTAGTTTCAGTGTTTGTCATATTGCCCTGTCCGCGAAATATGGACATGCGCGAAGTTGAACACACCGCCATACCGCCGGCGTCGCCTCCTCGCTACCATAGGCGCAGTCAGTAAATCTACCGGTGGGCCTGGCTTAGCCAGGTCTAGTCCAGATCGAGCAGGTCGAACTTGCTCCCAAGCCGTTTCAATTAGAAAGAAAGAGCACACTGTAGATCTATTTCTTCCCAAGATTAAGCTGGACAACAATCACATATATGAATAATAGTTTCTCACCTTCAAACACGCCGACAAACTCTTTGAAAGTCCCCACTCATTCAGCGACTTGAATGACAATGCCTTCCATTTTTATCGCAATTTCTGTGATAGATTTGTGCGCAGCGAATTTGTTCCAAATCCATATGCGCATGCGCTGTTCGGTCACGCGATTGGTATTTTAATCAACTTTGATCAAACTTTTAACCAACAAAAAGATAAAGTGTCTTGACAGTTAGCACTATCAGTTTGGCGGGAAAGCAGAGAACACTGTTTTTAATCAATGTTGGTTACAAAGTAACCAACAAGAATAAAAACAATAATTTTAATCAACAATATTTTTAACCCACGCAAGATTAAAAGTCATTTTTAACCAACATTCATTTTATAACCAATGTTGAGCGATTTTTAATCATTTTTTTAATCCGTAGTTTTTTAATACATGTTTTAACAGTGTAAGACAAAAATTGAAAATGTGTATTATTATCGTAAACAAATACATTACGTCACAAACTCATGACCGAGTTGCCAATTTGTCTTAGTGATTTTCATAATTTCCCTTAGTTTTTCATGTCATTAAATATTCATGGCTCTCTTACTAGTTGTCCGATTTTTCCTCCATTTTTGATCTGTTTGTCTGATTTGTCTGTTTCTGTTAAAGTAATTCTTGTACCGGACTTCCCCTTTTTGGTATGATTCGGAATAGTTTTGTGTTTTGAAACTAAACAAAATATTGAATAAAATATAATTGAATCGAA
This sequence comes from Heliocidaris erythrogramma, assembly GCA_025617745.1. NCBI lineage: Eukaryota > Metazoa > Echinodermata > Echinoidea > Camarodonta > Echinometridae > Heliocidaris > Heliocidaris erythrogramma. The sequence goes on along the minus strand of CM046870.1, from coordinate 35,930,590 downwards.
CCCTGTGGTAAAAGGCTGGGAGAGGCATAAGGCGCCATTTGGTTGTTGGACGGGAACTGACGTCCTTTTGCCCGAATATCAACTTTCCAGTTTCCATATTTTGCGAGTGAACGAAATTTTGAACAAAATTTTGACTCTTTACTACAGTTTCGTCACCATAAATATATACCACCTCGTTGCCCCGAATATGAAGTTGCAGTTGCCCGAATGTTAATACTTATCGTGGAAGGAGGTGGAGGGCGGGGGGAGGTCGTCTTAAATCAACTGATTATATGTTACGTAATATTGACTGTCAAATTAAATTACCCCGCCATATACACACTTTCTTAGAAATACATGTAGTCCCTAATTATGGTACGGCGGCATTGCGCCAAATTTGGCCGATTGTGCACTTTTGTCTAAAAGTACCAAAATTGGTACAGTTGTTGAATGATACACACGGAACAATATTAGATAATGAAAGCACTTCCAAAATTAATTTATGGGGTAATTTTGGAGGAATTTGGCATTGCAAAACCTCAAGTAGATAACTCGATCACGTCGATAGTCGGACACTCTACCTCAGAGCTCCGAATATCACTGTGTTGGCGCAAAGGTGGTAACCACGGGCGCAGAAACGCATAATTATCCATTGTTAGTGGGGGGGGGGGGGGGGGGGGGTGATCTATTCATCACCCCCACTAACGATAGAAAGCGTGTTACACAATAAGACTTCCTCGAGCTTGTCTATTTGGTCGAATTGTACATAGGGTATGTGCATTACTATAGGTCTGGGTACAGAAATACAGAAAGGCTATCAGAATGATTCGCGTAAATCGTTGATGTTTATAAGAGCAAGTCATTTTAAGACGTGAAAGGTTGTATAAGGACTATGATATTCTATTCCAAACGCTCCACATTGACGAGCAATAGTTTGTGGTTCCTGAGATAAACTAGGGGCCTATATAATTATGATACTAGTTGTATTATGAGGCAAGAGAAGAAAGGGAATTACAGGGGAAGATGAAGAAGATGAATTATGAAAAAAAAAACAGGATTAATTTAACAGACAGGGAAAAGAAGAAATATCACGACTTGATAAATGATAGTATTGGAAAACTTCAAGTAAGAGAATGAGAAAGCTATAGGGGCCTCTTAAGAAGAATACGAAGCTGAATAAACTGATGAATGACAAAAGCTCCTTTCAAGAAGTTATTCTTTAAAATGCCCCTCCAACTACACGGCCCAAGGAGTGAATATAAAAGAACTTCTTGTGCACAAGGAACCAGTTTGTTTAATGCACTACCTGGTAATCCTCCCTCGTGTATTTGTGAGGACCACGGCGTCATGGAACAATCTTCAGTTCTGTTGCTGTGTAACCAGCGATGATGATAAGGCGGCATCGCGATTTAATTGTGTATAATAATAATAATAATAATAATAATAATAATAATAATGATAATAATATTGATAATAATGATTACAACAATTTTAATAATGACAATAATTATAATAGTAGTAGTCTGTAGTAGTAGTAATAATAATAATAATAATGATTTTCTATTTTTGAGCTTTTTACAGATAATCTTTGACCCACCAAATGGATCTTTGAACTCAATGATTTGATTACTTTATTCTATTTGACGCATGCATGCGCATGAACAAAATAACTTTATTTTTTCACGGTGGTCAGTCATTTTCTTACGCCTATACATTATCGGTAGTTCGGAAAAGATTGTTCAGCGCGGCGCTTCAAAAAAACAATCATCAATCATGGTTTTGGAACAGACTCGATTCTGTCTGTGGATACCCATGGTCATAATTTGCTGTGCAATAGTGTTATTTTCTTCTCTGTCATCAGACTTATCACACCAGTTTTACAAAATAGGCGTGGTAAGAAGTGAGATACCTCCAAGAAATAGAGAAACGGAGATGCAGACGGTGAGAATGTTGTCGCTTTATTTCGAAAAGATCGGAGTAAGATCCTAGAAATTTTTTTCATTGCTATAGATATTGATTGTTTAACTGCTATTTATTCGTACTATAATGGTAGAGATCATCACTATAAACATTGCGAACGAAGAAGCGGACAAAATATACAGCTCCTCGTTGTACCTTCCATAATTGCTCTGGTAGACAAGAGAACATCCTTTCATTTCTATTTTGTAAAAAATATGTAGAACAGGTGTCACGTGCATATTCACCCGTTCTACTTATTTACATTGTAATCGTGTTCATAGTGCACTGTCGAGCGAAATGAATAGTTATACTTGCGGTATTTGATATTTGATTTGATTTGATTTGATTTATTTACCACCAACAACATTTAATTACAATACATTTTTTTACATACAATGATATTTACATATAAATGAAGAAAAGCATTGGTTGGTAAAAGGGGCCAGATAATAGCACATGTGCTAGTCGAGCCTGAACCACAACAACAGCAAAAAAACAAACAAGTATTTTGGTAAAGTTCAATTAATACCCAAATTAAAAATAAGAATAGTTTACATTGAAGTACAAAAAGTAGAAAGTAATGATGTTAAATACATTTCTTGTACATATACAGACTATTTACATAAACGTTTTCACTTATGATTTACTCAGCAAGTATGTCGTAACAGAATTCCGAAACCTACTTCTAGAATCAAGGTACGTGGAGATAATTCATTTGTCCCATTCCGAAACGGAAAAAGGAAAAACAGAATATTGAGTAAAAACCGTTGCAATTTTCTGTTTTACAAACAGAAAAACGGTCATTAGTTAATATTTTTTGTTAAGGTTAAAAACTTGAAAAACGAAAATATGATAAACCCTCTTTTTTGGTTTTACTGTTTTCTTAAAAATTGTTTTTTTCCATTTTTTCTGCAGAAATGAGAAATTGATCAGCTTTTTCTGATTTCTATTTTTGTTTTTTCATTATATGTTCTAAAAAATAGAAAATTAAACACCTTTTCAGATTTTGTTTCTCCGTTTTACTTCCTTACAAATTGAAAATTAAATGCCGGTACTTGTTCTGATTTCAATTTTCTATTTTGCTTTCGGTAAATGAATAAATGAATAAATGAAGACTGCCCTCTACGAAATTGAAAATTAAATGCCGATACTTGTTCTGATTTCAATTTTCTATTTTGCTTTCGGTAAATGAATAAATGAAGACTGCCCTCTACGTTTTTTTTTTGTTTGTTTTTTTAATCTCAGGGCCACTGCAGGGGAGGGCAAGGACCTAGCCCCCCTTGAAAATGAATGTTTTGTGCCCCCTCCCCCTCCCTCTACACCTATGAGTCCCAATACTTAGATATTACATGTAGATTTTAGACAAAGTTCTAGAATATTTGCTAAATAAATGTCGGCTTTGAACACAGACTAAGCTTTCCCGCTGGCGTCTTTTTTTTTGTAACCAAGCCTAGGCAGAAACCCCTTTTTGAAGACTTTGAAACAGACTACAAGTATCGGACTTGTATTTTCTAAACCCTAACCCTAATAAGCAAAAGAAAATTTCGAATATAATCTTCTGCCGAGGTTCGATCTCGTGGTTCCTTCACCAAGGGAGGACTGGATTATCCGATTGCGCCACACAGAACAGCTGCTTGATGCCCTTGCTCGTTTTATTATATAGCTAAAATTCGTTTTCATGAATTCATGCCGATTAGTCTTGACAGAATAAACCGTATTAGTTTGAAAAAATGCGAAATCTGCCTAGGCTTGGTTACCAAAAAATAACACGCTTCCCGCTGCCTGGCTAGCTGGCCTGGCGCGCTCAATTTGATTTTTCAGCAGCTCGATTGCTCCGATCCCGACGTCTCGCCGGCCGGGCGGCCGGGCTCGTCGATCGAGGCCTCGGGCTAGGATCGGGGAGCGTTTCATCAAGCGATTTTCACTGACAAATTTGCTCTCAGCCAATCAGATGCAAGGATTTCAGTAGCTTTTAACAGTTGTCGGTAGAAATCACTGACAAAACGCTTGATGAAACGCTCCCCGGATAGATTGCAATATCTGCTGACAAATCAAATTGAGCGCGCCAGGCCAGCTAGCCAGGCAGCGGGAAAGCTTAGTCTGTGTTCAAAGCCGACATTTATTTAGCAAATATTCTAGAACTTTGTCTAAAATCTACATGTAATATCTAAGTATTGGGACTCATAGGTGTAGAGGGAGGGGGAGGGGGCACAAAACATTCATTTTCAAGGGGGCTAGGTCCTTGCCCTCCCCTGCAGTGGCCCTGAGATTAAAAAAAAAAAACAAAAAAAAAAACGTAGAGGGCAGTCTTCATTTATTCATTTACCGAAAGCAAAATAGAAAATTGAAATCAGAACAAGTATCGGCATTTAATTTTCAATTTCGTAGAGGGCAGTCTTCATTTATTCATTTATTCATTTACCGAAAGCAAAATAGAAAATTGAAATCAGAACAAGTACCGGCATTTAATTTTCAATTTGTAAGGAAGTAAAACGGAGAAACAAAATCTGAAAAGGTGTTTAATTTTCTATTTTTTAGAACAAATAATTAAAAATTAAAAATAGAAATCAGAAAAAGGTGATCAATTTCTCATTTCTGCAGATAAAATGGGAAAAAACAATTTTTAAGAAAACAGTAAAACCAAAAAAGAGGGTTTATCATATTTTCGTTTTTCAAGTTTTTAACCTTAACAAAAATATTAACTAATGACCGTTTTTCTGTTTGTAAAACAGAAAATTGCAACGGTTTTTACTTAATATTCTGTTTTTCCTTTTTCCGTTTCGGAATGGGACAAATGAATTATCTCAACGTACCTTGATTATAATAGAGGATAAAGGAATAAAGATAAAGAAATATAAAGTTCATTACAGAAGAGAAATATGGAAAACATGAGGAAAGGAAAAAAAAATGATGATAGGAGGAAGCAGGAAATAATAACATAAGGAAATATAGAAATAGAAAAAAGAAGTTTAAAAAACCCGACTAAATTGTATCCGAACGACAGAAAAAAGGATCGTAGAAGGCTATAAACAAAGCGTAACATAATTAAATATTTTTTTTTAAAAGAAGAAGATGAAAGAAGAAATATGAGAAAATGTATAACGAAACAGGAAAAGTTGACCTTTCCTTCTTGGGTCAAACTGCGCAGTATAGCTGCGCAAAAGCGAAGCTTCATAATGAGTGAATCCCTTTTATAATATGGGTTAATTAACCCACTATTGGGATCTGGTACCTTGAGTCCTTGACCATATAAACCATTTACTCAGTATTGGGGAGTGGGTATCTAATCTGAAAGTTAACATGAAATTCCTGTATACATCCTGTGGAGGTTCTGGTAAACATGGACTTCCTGTTTACTTCCTGTTAAAGATATCGATAAAGTATTGATAACTTATTGATATCTGTGAAAATTGTCCTATTATCACACAATAATATCTCCCTATTCTTTCGCTGAATCCGAAACGTATCATAATATTACATGCATATTATTTGAAAAAGTGAACATCTTTTGCTAATAATATCTTTCTCAAGCTTTGTAGGACTTTGCGATGATCAGGTCCAAGGATCAACGCCAGAAGAAAAATCTCCCCACCACAGTGTCCAACAATTCGGCGTTTTCACAGTTGTTCCAATGTGTTAAACATTATGGCCATAGATCATGAACAGGATGGCTTTCGAACACTTTGATGGTGTTGCCAACGTAAACGCGCAGAAAACACAGTGTTCACAGTATTTCGACACTGTGAATAAAGTGTTGCATTCTCTCATCACAGTGTGACCACAGAATGGATTTCAACACTTTGACGGTGCTGGCAATGTAAAAACACGGTTTTCACAGATCCCCACACTGCGTGACACAGTGTGGTATACTATGGCAATATAGAAAATCACAGTTTGTAGCATTACAGTCTGGATCTCATTGTAAAAAAAAAGAAAAAAAAAAGTAGTTTATCATTTTACTCGTTGTTTCCCGTTTTTTATTCAGGTGAACTGTTATGAACTCATGCACGAAAAAATATTTATTTTGTATACATCCGTCATTGTGTAAGTGAAGAGTTGCATAGGCTTAGGAACCGGGGGGGGGGGGGGGCTTGGGGGCGCAGCCCCCCAAAAAAAATATTGGGGGGGGGGGCTCAGATATCATTGAGCCCCCCAATATTTTGGCGTTGCTTATAGATATCATTGAGCCCCCCCCCCCCCCCAAAAAAAAAAAAAAAAAAAAAAATTGGTGGGGCTTAGATATCATTGAGCCCTTAGGGGCTTAGATACCATTGAGCCCCCAATATTTCAAGTGGGGCTCAGATACCATTAACCCCCCTCCTCCCCAATCATTATATTCTAGGCATGAAACTCATGTATAGCTATCATCTACAGACTTCCCATTCATTTATTTGGGGAGGGGGGGGGGGGCTCAGACATCGGATCTCGCATATCATTGACCCCCCCAAAATATATTTGGTGGACTCTGATATCACTGAGCACCCCCCCCCATATTTTGGTGGGGCTCAGATATCTTGGAGCCCCCCCCATATTTTGGTGGGGCTCAGATATCATTAGACCCCCAATTGTTTTTGGTGGGGCTCAGATATCTTTGAGCCCCCCCCCCCCCCAATGTTTTGGTGGGGCTCAGATATCATCAGACCCCCAATTGTTTTTGGTGGGGCTCGGATAACATCACGGAGCCCCCCGATATTTTTGTGGGGCTCGGATATCATTGAGCCCCCACTATTTGTGTTGGATCTCGGATATCATTGAGCCCCCCCCCCCCCCAATATTTTGGCCGGGCTTGGTTATCATGAGTCCCCCAATTGTTTTTGGTGGGGCTCGGATAACATCACGGAGCCCCCCGATATTTTTGTGGGGCTCGGATATCATTGAGCCCCCACTATTTGTGTTGGATCTCGGATATCATTGAGCCCCCCCAAAAAAAACAAATTTTTTTTGGTGGGGCTTAGATATCATTGAGCCCCCAATATTTTAAGTGGGGCTCAGATATCATTGAGCCGCCCCCAATACTTATTGCGGGGCTCGGATATCATTACCCCCCTCCTCCCCAATCATTATATTCTAGGCATGAAACTCATGTATACCTATCATCTACAGACTTACCATTCAAATATAGACATTTTATAAATATTTATTTGGGGGGGGGGGGGGGGGGGGGGGCTCAGACATCGGATCTCGCATATCATTAACCCCCCCCCCCCTAAATATATTTGGTGGATCTAGGATATCATTGAGACCCCCAAATATTTTGGCGGGACTCTGATATCATTGAGCACCCCCCCCCCTCCCCATATTTTGGTGGGGCTCAGATATCTTTGAGCCCCCCCCCCCCCAATATTTTGGTGGGGCTCAGATATCATTGAGCCCCCCAATATTTTGGCGTTGCTTATAGATATCATTGAGCCCCCCCCCCCCCCCAAAAAAAAAAAAAAAAAAAAAAATTGGTGGGGCTTAGATATCATTGAGCCCTTAGGGGCTTAGATACCATTGAGCCCCCAATATTTCAAGTGGGGCTCAGATACCATTAACCCCCCTCCTCCCAATCATTATATTCTAGGCATGAAACTCATGTATAGCTATCATCTACAGACTTCCCATTCATTTATTTGGGGAGGGGGGGGGGGGGGCTCAGACATCGGATCTCGCATATCATTGACCCCCCCCCCCCCCCAAAATATATTTGGTGGACTCTGATATCATTGAGCACCCCCCCCCCCATATTTTGGTGGGGCTCAGATATCTTGGAGCCCCCCCCCCCATATTTTGGTGGGGCTCAGATATCATCAGACCCCCAATTGTTTTTGGTGGGGCTCAGATATCTTTGAGCCCCCCCCCCCCCAATGTTTTGGTGGGGCTCAGATATCATCAGACCCCCAATTGTTTTTGGTGGGGCTCGGATAACATCACGGAGCCCCCCGATATTTTTGTGGGGCTCGGATATCATTGAGCCCCCACTATTTGTGTTGGATCTCGGATATCATTGAGCCCTCCCCCCCCCCCCCCAATATTTTGGCCGGGCTTGGTTATCATGAGTCCCCCAATTGTTTTTGGTGGGGCTCGGATAACATCACGGAGCCCCCCGATATTTTTGTGGGGCTCGGATATCATTGAGCCCCCACTATTTGTGTTGGATCTCGGATATCATTGAGCCCCCCCCCAAAAAACAAATTTTTTTTGGTGGGGCTTAGATATCATTGAGCCCCCAATATTTTAAGTGGGGCTCAGATATCATTGAGCCGCCCCCAATACTTATTGCGGGGCTCGGATATCATTACCCCCTCCTCCCCAATCATTATATTCTAGGCATGAAACTCATGTATACCTATCATCTACAGACAAATATAGACATTTTATAAATATTTATTTGGGGAGGGGGGGCGGGGGGCTCAGACATCGGATCTCGCATATCATTAACCCCCCCCCCTAAATATATTTGGTGGATCTAGGATATCATTGAGACCCCCAAATATTTTGGCGGGACTCTGATATCATTGAGCACCCCCCCCTCCCCATATTTTGGTGGGGCTCAGATATCTTTGAGCCCCCCCCCCCCAATATTTTGGTGGGGCTCAGATATCATCAGACCCCCAATTGTTTTTGGTGGGGCTCGGATAACATCACGGAGCCCCCCGACATTTTTGTGGGGCTCGGATATCATTGAGCCCCCACTATTTGTGTTGGATCTCGGATATCATTGAGCCCCCCCCCCCCAATATTTTTGCGGAGCTTATAGATATCATTGAGCCCCCCTCCCCAAACAAATTTTTTTTTTGGTGGGGCTTAGATATCATTGAGCCCTTAGGGGCTCAGATACCATTGAACCCCCAATATTTTAAGTGGGGCTCAGATATCATTGAGCCGCCCCCAATACTTATTGCGGGGCTCGGATATCATTAACCCCCCTCCTCCCCAATCATTATACTCATGCATACCTATCATGTACAGACTTACCATTCAAATATAAACATTTTATAAATATTTATTTGGGGAGGGGGGGGGGGGCTCAGACATCGGATCTCGCATATCTTTGACCCCCCCCCCCAAAAAAAAAATATATATTTGGTGGATCTCGGATATCATTGAGACCCCCAAACATTTTATAAATATTTATTTGGGGAGGGGGGGGGGGGGGGGGGGCTCAGACATCGGATCTCGCATATCTTTGACCCCCCCCCCCAAAAAAAAAAAAAAAATATATATATATATATTTGGTGGATCTCGGATATCATTGAGACCCCCAAATATTTTGGCGGGACTCTGATATCATTGAGCACCCCCCCTCCCCATATTTTGGCGGGGCTCAGATATCTTTGAGCCCCCCCCCCCCCAATAGTTTGGTGAGGCTCAGATATCACCAGCCCCCCAATTGTTTTTGGTGGGGCTCGGATAACATCACGGAGGCCCCCCCCCCCCCCCCGATATTTTTATGGGGCTCGGATATCATTGAGCCCTCACTATTTGTGTTGGATCTCGGATATCATTGAGCCCCCCCCCCCCCCCCCCCCTCAATATTTTGTTCGGGCTCGGATAGGCTAGCTACCATTGACCCCGCCCTCCCCAAATATATTTGCACACTTATGTTCTGGGCTTGAAGCTTCATGCGTTTCTATAATCTACAGATCGACTTAGTATTCAAATTATTATTAAAACTGAGAGTTTATAAATTTTGGGAGATTGATTGAGGGGTGCTCATTTGTCAACGACCGATATTGGGTGGTGCCACATTTCAGTTTTTAATGTCCGATTATAGGCATGTGTGACAATAAAAGTTTTTTTTTTCACGTTCCTGGCGTATTATTTTTTCCAAAGGTGTTAAATGTGTTTTTTTTAACACCTAGTACTTTGTCTAACTTAATAAAAATAAATAGGGACGAAATTTTTTTTTTCGCCAAACCTTCAAAAATCGCCTTGTAAGGGGTTAGTGGGTCCAGTTCCCCTACATAATTCCCTGACAAGCCAAAAAAAGAAAAAAGAAAAAAAAAAAGGGTCTTCACTCTAAAAAGGGGGGGGGGGGCACACTCGAGAAAATGCCGGATCGTCTATGGTAAAATTTCATACTTCTCTTCCAAAAGGGGAGGGGGGGGGGGCACGGGCCGGCTGTGCCCCCCCTGGATCCGCCAATGTTTCCAGGTAACTGCCCCCCCCCTCCCTAGTGGTGGTTTAAAAATGGGGGTAGAGCAAAGAGAGAAGAAAAAGGAAGGCTTAACAATTTACGCAAAAAGAGACTCTAAAAAGGCGCCAAAACAGCCAAAAAATGACGTTTTGGACTGTCTAAAATGGTGACAACTGGGGGGGGGGGGGGGGGGAGGGGCAGTCGGGGAAAAAAAATCTTCAAACGGCGGGTCAAAAAACAAATGATCGAGCCCCCCCCCCCCCCCCCCCCATTCCTGAAAATCTTCCTAAGCCTATGAGTTGCATAATATAAAATATCATATGGATTCTGGCTGTTTTTGAATATGTTTTGTTTGTTTGTTTGTGAATGTGTAATAGTGATTTCGTCGTTTGCTAATAATAAGCCAGTTCATAATTTGTGCATGGTAAAAATGACCCTCAAATGACCCGGATTTGTGCGCTCATGCGCATCATGGTGCGCACACTATGAAAGCGTATAAAGGTCAATGGTACTCGATACAAATTACATTATTTGCACGTGCGCAAATTGTCATTACGAACTTTATGCAAGATCATACGGAGTGGAATCCCTGAAATTTTTTTTCTTTGTCCAATATCTGGTTGTCTCTACCTCAGTAATTCGCTTTACTGGACTGTGCCGTCTCTCTATTGTTTGCGTTTTATATTTCATTTGTCATGAATTTGTACGTTTAAAAATCATGTATATTTATATGTGGTGTGCTATCTTATCCCTGTTTCTATGTGAATAATATGTTAAGGTGATGTTATGTATATTAAAACAAACATTCAGAGAATTGTTTTGATACTTTTTTTTTTACGAGACCATTCAATTTTGAAGTGAATTTGTGACACTAAGCTAAAAGCAGTTAAAACCTCATAAACTATTTCTTTGTGGTTTTACGAATAACGATACCGAATATTAAGTGTAATATTAGTAATAAATCATTACTCTGTGGTTGTTGAAACTCGAATTTTTACATGTTTTTATAAATCTTTTAAAATTTGTACATATATTTTTTAGGAAACAGTCGGTGTGACAAGTGATCAATATTCTACATTTTACATCGTCGATCCTAAAAGGAACTACCAAATATGTGATCAATTGGATATCACTATTGAAGCCAGAGACAGCAAAAATAAATCGAAAGTAAACGGAGGAGATTACTTCCGGGTCAGGATCTACAATAGTGACCTTAAAGCCGGGCTTCCCCTGATGGTGAAGTTGTATATATTGGAGATGGAAAATACAAGGTGAGTACAAAAAAACATTAATTGCTAGTTTCACTTTTAGAAATTATCCCACGAATGGCTCATCGTCTTTCGAAATAGTTCAGCGACCTGTAATGAAGTGACACACAAACACATATCCTCCCCACACACACGCTCACTCACGGACACATATACACATTCTTTTTGATCGTCAACTATTCGAATAAAAAAAAAAAAACATTTGCAGACCAGCTCAAGAATAGTTGGTGACTGTGGCGCATATGTACGACCAGGAGGTCGGCGAACGTTTTGTGAACATGGCAAGCACCTGAAGAATATTTACAGAACTTTAAAATATCTTTGAAATTCTGGAGAAAATGCCTATTCGCCGCTTACGCCAACTGTTCGCAACCCCATTGAGATACACATTAAATGATTTTTCGCATAATACCATTCAAACTGTTGCTAGTATGTCGCCAAGTATTCTTCAACTATTCGCGTTTGGACTCTCTCTGACTTGCAAATACTTGGCGAATAGTAGGGTCGCAGAAAGTTCGCCGCTATTGCCAAATATTGGTCTCTCAGTGGGATACTTACTTCATGCTGTTTCAAGTTTACATCTACCAGCTCAGTAAATCTTCAGTAAATCTAGACATCAAAATTTTGACATTATACAAGGTGAAACAACAAATGAGATTCCGAATGATAACCAATGACTGACTAGACGATTTAATATGTTTTCCGTGTTTAATTTGTTTTTTTAAAACCTTCTCTCAGATTATCTTTCAATAGAGCACTTTAAATAATATATCTCTTAACTGACATGATGTAGGAGTTCATGAAATAAAACGAACAAACAGTTCTTTCATCGAATTCAGTATTTTAACAACTGGTCTTTAAATGAAATGTCTTCTTTTCTGTCCCTCTCTTCTTAAATCTATATTTAGGCATCTTTCACGTTACGGTGGGCAGGGACGACGTTTGTCCGTGCAATTCTTGTCCATCCAGCTGAAGCAGTGAATGTACTTAGACGAGCACGGGACACTTGCCCAACGAGATATGGCTACTTTGGACGATTCTCAGGGACGATTGCCAATAAGTCCGTCACAGAAGACACCATGTGCAATATTATTCATCCCCTACCTAATGTGAGTAGAACATATTTTAATATTTTCCATTTTAGAGTTCTGTTTACATTCGGGTAAACTGCACTATCAAAGCAATGTCGAGTTTGCTCAAGAGCCCATTCAGCACGTTGATGGAGAGATACAATGTAGATATACATGCTGCGCAAGCATGCCTTCAAGCCTACGTCACACGCAATACAATAGGACATTTTGTATAAATAGATGGACATGTATACTTGTAAATAGAATCTGCCCTCATTCATAGTGCTTTCATGTCGTTATTTCAATATGAAGTGTACTTAGCTTATAAATTAAACACACTCCAACTTGAAAACAAATTGTCGACTCCGGATAAACAACCTAAAAATGCTGAATGCAGCCAAATATGTATGTATGCTAAGTCCATGACTAAGTAATGCAAGCGTCGGTTGATGGATAGAGAATGCATGGCAGGACTTTGACAACGACTCAATCAGTATCTATCTTCAGAACATAACGCGGACGGACGGGACATTATCAATGGAAGTAAATATAAGTACTAGGTGTTACAAAAACATTGATATGAGCAATAGCTGAATAGTGTACAATTTTGTTGGAGGTAATTTAAAAATGAAAGAATAAATCAGTTTCATTAAATTCAAGATTAATTTTAAGTTAGGGTTCAGATTTTGCTCTATTTTCAACACTCTGTACAAAACTTTAAAGGGAAGGTAAACCCTGGCGATTTAGTTAGCTGTTTAGTTGAAGGGCACATTGTTGATTATATATGTCGAATTTCAACACATTTGGGCCCCCTAACGCCGTCAACAAGTAGTTAGAAATATCATTTTGTCGTCTGCTAGAAGGTCCTATATGGATCGTGTGCGTCGCCATTTTGAACAGATAAGCCCCGCCCTGTGACGTTTTGTCGGACCAGAAGTACCCGGATGTCACCATTATTACGCGTTTCAAAATGGTGTACTGCCAGGCGTTCGGATGCTCCAATCGGTCGGGAAAAGGAATAAAATTTGAGTTTCCATTCCTTTCCTAACTTTATTTGCATCACACCATTCACTAACTGATTTTAAATTATCTGTTATTTCTGATAAATCAATTTGTTTTTGCTCTGATGTAAAAGAATGAAAAATATTGGAATCGTCAGCAAACAACCTAAAATTAAAATAATCTGAAGACTGGGGTAAATCATTAATATATATAAAAAAATAATGTAGGACCTAACACGGAACCCTGAGGCACACCACATACAATTGATGAAAGGGAAGATGTTACTCTATTGTGTTGAACAAATTGGAGGCGATTACTTAGGTAATCACAAACCAATCCAATCGGACACCGTAGTTTCTTTACTTTTTTAATAAAATATGATTTATTGTGTCAAAAGCTTTGGCAAAATCAATAAAAACCCCTATTGTTACTAATTTTGTCCTTCATCTTGATATTAATAATAAGAATAATAAGGTACATTTATATAGCGCAATAACTATACACAATATACTCTACTGCGCTTAACATAAAGGACCAATTGCTTGATAATCAATTGTTACATAGTACACTAAAGGAAAAAAGAAACTTATAAAAGTTCAAGAGATCACCAAATTAAATTCTCTGCATGGAAATGTACCAAATTTGGATATAATGTTGATTCAATGCATGGCTTTAAATGACAGTCAATAACAAAAAGTTTTCTTCAATGCCACAAAAGAAATGTGCACTGAAGCAAAGGACTCTCTAATCCCCAAGTCACAAAGACAAACTGCAGCCTTGTACACCATATGCATGTCAATGAATGAAACAAAAGAATTTCAAAAGGGATTTGCACCCCTCGAGCAAGAGGATATTGATGTTCTGCCATGGTGCGCCCGTTCACCAGACCTTTCCCCAATTGAACATCTCTGGGAAGAGCTTGGTCGACGTGTGTCAAGGCGTGACAATCAACCCATCAATAGGGAGACGCTCATTGCAGCACTGCAAGAGGAATGGAACAATGTTCCCCAGGCTACCATCGCGAATCTGATCGGAAGCATGCGAAGACGGTGTACAGCTTGCCAGCAAGCTAGAGGTGGACATACTGGCTATTAATCTGTTTGGATATGAACTTGCAAATCCCTTTTGAAATTCTTTTGTTTCATTCATTGACATGCATATGGTGTACAAGGCTGCAGTTTGTCTTTGTGACTTGGGGATTAGAGAGTCCTTTGCTTCAGTGCACATTTCTTTTGTGGCATTGAAGAAAACTTTTTGTTATTGACTGTCATTTAAAGCCATGCATTGAATCAACATTATATCCAAATTTGGTACATTTCCATGCAGAGAATTTAATTTGGTGATCTCTTGAACTTTTATAAGTTTCTTTTTTCCTTTAGTGTAGTTCATTACACAAGTGATATACACTAAAAGGAAACTACCGAAAAGCTTCTACAAACAGGTGGGTTTTTAACTTAGTCTTAAAAGAGCGCACTGAATGGGAATTCCTAATGTTAAAAGGAAGATTATTCCAAATCTTAGGTGCTGCGCAAGAAAAAGCTCGATCTCCCATTGTCACCTTAGTCCTGTAACTTGGCATTTTTAGAAGCAATGTGTCATTTGTACTCCTGAGATTATATGAATGTGGATTTGATTTTAAAGTAAGTGTAAAAGTTACATTGACTTTGTTAAATCTACGGGCTATTTAGCCACCCAATAAATTACCAGGAACAAATTCAGTATAATTGGTATGTCTTTATTATAATTACATAAAATACTTCTGGAAGTTATATAATTCGAAAGTATATACTTAATGAGTTTCTCAATGAAATAAAATATAATTAAGGAAACATCCGACAGTTCATTACAGTTCAAAGTCTATCAATGGATGAATTGAAGAAAAACGTATTACATAACGTGATGCTGTGAAAGATGGTCTGTCGAAGGACGACTAACTAAAAGAAATATGTCGCGACGACACTCGGTGTCCAGACGTGAAGAAACGGGAAGGAAGACCTCTCGGTGAGAAATGAAGCTGTCTAAACCGTAACCCTGAAGATATGTCTCTGTCTAGACCCGAAGTCGCTTGAAGGTACGTGATCATGATGGTGAACAGGACCGTGAAGAAGTGATAACCATGAATATGGCCCTGCCCAGTTCCATGACATCGACGATACCGACAACGAAGGGGACGACCATGGGGACGACCCTGGAGTAACCGCCGTAATTCGGCCTTGAGGAGAGAGAACCTCAACCTGGCACTGAAACAGCTGCTGCTGGCTGCCCCTATAGTGCTGGCTGCTAACAGTAAAGCTGCGGCGGCTGCTGGCCGCGCCTACTCATGCCGGCTGTAAAACCTGCTGCAGAGACAGAACCCTCAATATGGTCCTACTCGTCTGGCAACTAAATCAAGACTGCCCTGAGCCTTGCTACCTTGCTTACACACCCACTGAAAGTATTCAAATGGTACAAAGTACAATAGACACAACAGCTGTCCATAAAGACTATACACATTCCAAACCTATAGATTGCCTGGCTAGGCTATTAGTAAATAATACAGGTTGTTTGCTTGCCTGGTTATACTAAACAAAGGGTACAACTATGCTCACTCTGCACATCAAAGAAAGCAATCTGAGGATGACTTCAGTCCATCAGGTTGCCTATTAACAAAACCCCTACTGTATTATGTACTAATTTTCCACACCTGGGATAAAATTCTTACAGTAAGTAATTCAGAAATGTAATTCGGAGAGTGACCATTTAAGGCCTTAAACACAATCAAGAGAATTTTAAAAGCAATACGCTGCCTCACTGGCAACCAATGAAGTGTTTTTAAAAGAGGAGTAATGTGGCAAAATTTTGAGGAGTTACAAACTAGTCTAGCGCAGGCATTCTGTATACGTTGAAGCTTCATTGTATGTGACTCTGGTAAACCAAGCAGTAATCCATTGCAGTAGTCAATCTTACTAATAACATAAGCATGCACTAAAGTTTCTGCACTTTTCTGGTCTAGATATTTTCGAATGTGACGAAGATTGTAGAGCATATAGAAAGCTGCTTTACACACTTTGGATATATGTGTCTCCATGTTCAGAGTGGTATCAAACCAAACACCCAAATTTCTTACAGTATTGGATGAATTTACAACTGAATTACCGACTCTTATGCTAGTGACATCAAGTTTTGATATTTGTCGGGATGTTCCAATTATCATAAATTCTGTCTTACTTTCGTTTAGCTTTAGTTTATTTTGAAGCATCCATGAGCGTACATACTTAATACATGCCTCAAAAACTGATATTTTTTCATGCATTTCGTGATTAGGATTGAAAGAAATGTATAACTATTGAATCAGTTGATTAACTAAACTAATCAGTGATAGTTTTGTGCTATGTTTTTCCCTAAAACCATATTGGTGCTTATATAAAAAATCATATTTGTTCAAAAATTTCATCAAACGAATATTTACCAATTTTTCAAACACTTTATTTAAAACTGGTAAAACGGAAATAGGTCTATAATTACCTGGATCAAGTTTATTGCCCTTCTTATAAATAGGACTCACCTTAGCTACCTTCATAGAATCGGGGAAGACACCCGATTGTAGAGACAAATTATATATGTAGGCGAGAGGTTGTGATAAATAATGAGCACCATCTACTATGAGTTTTACTGGGATGTTGTCATGCCCACAAGATTTTCTCTTATCACATTTCAATAGTATATTTTCAATTTCTTCACTTAAAATTGGAACCCAGTAAAAAGACTCTTCTACACGGGTACCAAAGTATTTCTCATAAGCGTGAGGAACCTTGGACATGTCCCAGCTAGTTGTGGGCCAATGGACACAAAAAAATTACTAAATACCTCAACAATGTCATCAGGTGTACTATACTCATGAACTCCAGAAGCATCTTCTACTTGCAATTTCTCAACTAATCCTTTCAGATTTTTCTGTTTGCCCAATAACTCATTTACAGTTTGCCATGTTTTGCTTGAATTACCATAATATACTTTAAGCAACTGGCCATAAAACAGTCTCTTTGCATTTCTAAGAACAGATGTCAATACATTCCTATATTTCTTATATTTACTGTACACATTAGTATCAAAATTGGATGATAAAACCCTTGAATAAAGTTTATGTTTTTGCTTAATACTTTTCCTTATTGATCTTGTAATCCAAGGTTAACTCTTGGCTTGTCTAGTAGACCTTTCTATATATGGAGCATGTATCTCACATACATTTTCTAAAAGTGTTAAAAACGTTTCATATCCAGCATTAACCTCTGTGCAACTATAAATTTCATTCCAAGGTAAATTAGCAAGATCATTAATATACTCAACTTTTTGATATGTCCTATAATCTCTGAACCTGATCTTGTTACCATGCAGGTGTTTATAATGTGTATGTGTAAACAATGCACAAATGGGGAAATGATCTGGTAAGTCAGTCAGTATAACACCTGCATAATTATTGTCTACCTGTAAATTTGTCTAATTATGATCAATCAAAGTTTGTGAATTGTGCGTTTTGTGAGTTGGAGTAGTGATTATTTGCTCCAGGCCTAGACATTGAACATCAGCCAAGAAATCGTCAGATATATTACATGTGCTGTTTAAATCAATATTAAAGTCACCCAATAGTATAGAGTGGTGCTTGTCAATCTTAAAAAGTATTCAGTGTATCTATCAGACTTTCCTTAAACTCCTTAATATCAGTGTTGGGTTTTCTGTATATCATACCAATAACAAACGACTCGTGTATTCAAAATTATAACCATCAAATTGAAACATGTCATTTCCAGGTAACTGCCAAATTTCTGACACCGCAATTATACTAAAATCATGATCTAGCGAAGTTTTGTGAAATAAATTAAAACGGTCAATATTTTTATTTAATGACCGAATATTAATGTGAGAAACACTAAATGAATTTTGAGGTATATCACGAAAAACTGAATTAAAGTCCTCGGGGGTCAAAGAAAAAGACTGGCTAAAGGTCACAGAATCTAGGTCAAAGACAACCATTAAAAATCATAAAAACCTAAATTTGTGTGGGACAATTAATGTCACAGGTAACTGTGTAAAGTCATTTCACTGAGATGTCATTTTAAAGGGTTTTGAAGCAATAAAAGTAATGCGAATTAATTTGAGTCATTCAAAGGATAGGAATATTGATGTTGTCCTTGATGATGATGATGATGATGATGATGATAATGATGACAATGATAGTGATAATGATGACAATGATAGTCATGATTATGATCATGGGCGTTAATCGTTACGTAACTCTATTCATCATGGGGGGCGGCTATTGTGTCGTCCCCCCATGATGAATAGCGTTACGTCACGATTAACGCCCATGATTATGATCATGATAACGATTATGATAATGATAACAATAACAATGATGATGATGATGATGATGATGATTATGATGGTGATGATAATGCTGCTGCTGCTAATAATGATGATCATGATAGTGACAGTGATGATGATGATAATGATGATAACGACGACGATGATGATATTGATGGTGATGATGATGATAGTGATGATGATGATGTTGCAAGCACATGGAAACATGTGCTTACTTTTTTCATGTGCATGCATTTTACCCTTTACCATGAATTCAGACTAGCAGTGCCCAGGGCAATCCATCATGAATTATTAATAAAGCATTCATGTGCCTTGGAGCAAGAGACCAGAAGCGTGGTCAGCAGAGCTCTGAAAAGGTGGTATTCATGTCCATTGTTCAGGGTCATTGTAAGCACACACTCACATAAATATCATTGGTTCCTGTGTAAAGTTCAAGTTTTGTACAGAGGGTTAAAATTTGACCAAAATCTGGAACTTAACTTTAAAATTAATCATGGATTTAATGAAAATATTTATACTCTCATATTCAAATCACCTCCAACTAAATTGTACACTATTCAGCTATTACTCATATCAATGACAGTGTTATCTGATATATAGTTTTCGAACTATTAAGGATCAAAAGTGGGAAATGTTTTATTTAACACTTAGTATATAAAAAAACCACCACCAAACAAACATACCATCTGTCGCGACGATAGAAATGTTTGTACATGCATGCATGCATGCATGCCTTCAAGCCTGAGTCACACGCACATATCACAATACAATAGGACATAAATTGTATAAATAGATGGACATGATACTTGTAAATAGAATCGGTCCTCATTCATAGTACTTTCACGTCGTTATTTCAATATCAAGTGTACTTCATATTTGTACATGGCTTATTTATTAAACAGACTCCACCTTGTAAGCAAATGGTCGACTCCGGATAAACAACCTAAAAATGCTGAATGCAGCCAAATATATATGTATGCTTTGTGTTTGTGCAAAACACCCAAGAACATGGGAGCAATATTTTTTTCACAGGGGGTGCAGGGCGTAGAAAATGAAGCCCTGCCCGTGGCGATTCCGAAAATTATGTGACAAGAATGGCCACAAAAACAAACAAAAAACAAAAAACACACGAATGAACAAAATCTGCAAATTTCTCGGGGGGGGGGGGGGTGGGGGGTCCCGAGGATTTTCCAAAGTTCCCTTGAAAATAAGTGGCACCCCTGCAGCACCCCTACAGCACCCCATCAACTACCCCCTCCCCAATGCCCAGTAGGCCCTTGTATATACATCAGTTACCAATGAAGAAAATATGAACACTCTTCAAGAAGATCTTAAATGTCTGGAATCATGGCAGAACAAGTGGCAAATGAGTTTTAATCCATCAAAATGTTCTGTACTGGTTATCTCAAACAAAAGGGTTCCCCCTACCAGGGACTATGTCTTTTGTGGCCAGACGCTAGATAGGAAAAGCTCGCAACCATACCTTGGCGTTACCCTAAATAGTAAGCTGTCATGGGCAGACCACATTAACAACACTGCAAATAAAGCAAACCGAACACTTGGTTTTCTGAGGAGAAACATGTGGTTCTGCTCCAGGGAGGTGAAATCTACAGAATATACTGCTCTTGTTAGACCACAACTTGAGTATGCAACATATGCATGGGACCTTTGCAAATCCGGGCAGATAATAAATTGGTGGAAATACAGAGAAAAGCAGCACGCTTTTGTACGGGGGATCATCGTACGGGAAGTAGTGTCACACAGATGCTGACTGACCTAAAGTGGGAACAACTGAAGTCAAGAAGAAGGAAAAGCAGGCTAGTTATGTTGTACAAAATACATATGGGAATAGTGGGCATAAATGCAGAAGATCTCATCAAATACTCTACAGAAAGCAGAACAAGGAAATGTAACCAAACCCAAATCACCATCCCATTCGCCAAAACAGATGCCTATAAGAACTCATTTTTGTAAGAACTCCCAGGGATCGGAATTTCCTGCGGGAAGATGTAGTGAGGGCAGCTACAGAATACAGAATTTATATGACTGTTACGTACATAACCGCGAACACCAAACTCATCATTTGAATCATTAAAAGGTCGCTTGTTATTCTTGAGGTTTTAACTCATACAGGAGAAATATTGTGATATCATGTTCATATTCATGCTTTTACCTGACCTGAAAGTGTATCAAATTTCCCAACCTGCAAAAAGTAGTATGTACATAACTGCACACTGGTGTCCATGTTATGAACGTTACACAAGTGACATGATATTGATATAATTTGTAATCTACTCAAATTCATTTTGCCCATAATAATATTGTGAGTGATAGGATACTACAAGTTCAGTCAGAGCTTGATAATAATCACTAATACTGCTGTATGTGTGGTTTCATGATCATGTGTTCTGTATATAACTGTAAGCCTACATATCTGTAACGTACATAACTCGGTGTCCACTTACATTTCTAATTTCTAAGAATACACAAAGCTTAACAGCAAAATTTATGTTATGACTGCTTTATATTCATATATAAGAATGATTCAAGTTATGGTTTAAAATGAAAGAATCTATGATTTTAAAAAATGTATTTTTGGGGATAACTTAATGAAATCTTTCAAATAAAGGTGATACTAAATGCAAAATTAAATTTTAAAATGTTGTAAAATACACCAAATTTATGTATAATACATGTTAATTACATCATTAATTACTAAAACATGCAATTGTCGTGTTTGAAACTAACAAAGATAATCTATCGTACAGGTCATGACATATTCATACAAGTTGAAAGTAATGAGATAAATTGCATCTAAGCACTGACATCATGGGTTACAATATGCGCATGTTGTAAAGGTAACATATGTCCCACAAAAGAGAGACATTTTTAGGCATAAAACTGCCACAGGTGGTCCCGTATTCAGATAACATGAAACCTTGTTTTAAGCTTCTTTGGTATGTCCTTTCTGAAACCAATATGGTAATTCCCATATGGATTGCATAAAAAGAAAGATATCACTAGAATAGAACTGTGTACTCTAAAGGTACCCTTGAGCTGATATATATAGCATGTAAGAAAAATCGTGTGATTTATATTGCTAAACAAATATTGCTAAATATATACATGTAGTATATATTCATACATATATATATATATATAAATAATAAAACATAACTGAAATTTCGATATTTTTCATCTCTAAAATGTTGTTTCATATATATATATGTGTGTAATGTTTCTACTTTTGGGGAGATAAATAAAAGCTTCATATCATGCTTTATACACATGTATATATAACTTTATATATATTGGTCAAAATGACAAATTATCTTGAATGTACTTTGAAACATTTCTAAGAAAGAACAAAACTCAATATTATCGTCATTAGTATTATAAAGGTTATCATTATTATTATTATAATGACATCATTATTATCATTAATATTATTTTTATTATTATTATTATCATCATCATTATTATTATTATCAATATTAGTATTATAATGGTTATCATTATTATTATTATCATGACATCATCATTATAATTATTATTATTATCATTAGTATCATTATCATCATCATCATCACCGGAGCATGTTGGATCACCATTTTCTCCTATTCACCAAACAGGTAACCACCTGTGACCTCACAAGATATGCCATAGAGGCTCCGTGGTTCTGTACCGCACCAACGAAGAACAAGTTGAATTGCTCAGACTTTGCATGGACTAGCGCCAACAAGAAATACGCTTCAACTCTCATCGCTGCTGCCATGACAACGGACGAGCAGAAATTATTCACACGGTAAGAGTATTCATAACGGATTGTCATATCTATGTACATTTTGGGGACGCGGACCCCCCCCCCCCTTCCACCAAAGAAAGAAATGAAGAAAAAAAAATAACAAAGGAAGAAAGAATAAAACACAGCTCGTCCGATTTCTTTGATTGTAACAAAAAATATCCAGATGCCCATCACTCAAAATATTTTTCTATCTTCTCCTCTTGCAATAAGGAAAGCAGAATCAGTCCCCATTTTTAAATCTCTACTGAAGACCCATCTGTTTTCAGAGGCTTTTAAGTAGATTAGTGCTGTTGAGATAGTGTAAGCATATAGGAGTCTCCGGCAAAGCGCAGTAGAGTATATTCAAATAGTAGCTGTGCTATATAAATGAATCTTATTATTATTATTATTATTTAAGTGGAATACAGAACAGATTAAGACAATTTAAAAGATCTTTTAAATTGATTTAAGTTACAGTTTATTTAAACTCAATGTTTTCATGAAATTTCTCATTTAATATTTTTTGCTTCCTTGTTCTTACCAAAAACGTGTAGAAACATTATTGCTTGCACTGATGTGCCTTCAATACTGTAATTTCTAGTCGTCATAATATTTAAGAAATATACACATCGGTCCAGCAGCATGGAGTATTTTATTTGGCTTTGATTTGAATTTCAGGTTTTGTACATTTGCATATTTTATAAATATTTTGTATATCTTGGTACTTTTGAAAAAAATAATCCAGGCAAAAGCGGCCCATTCCCGTGCAAGGCGCCAACTTTGTAACAGTGACTGAACGAGCCAAAAGTAAGTGTGAACAGGGAGGTGGAAGAGTCCCTGGTGTGAACAAGCGTGTCGGATGTGGCAATTCTAACAGTCGTTAGCGATCCGTGTAGGCCTACTTGTTAATCAGTAGGAGCCAGTTGGGTGGGATGATATTTCTCTTTTACTTTTTCCAATATGGATTTTTGTTGAAAAGTTATTAATAAAAATGCACCGGAGACTGATTCATAGTCAATTAATATCAAGTCATTATCTTGACTTTTTCACTTAAGTTTGAAATATGAAAGAAAAAATCTAGCTTCGTAATGCCATTCCATAACAATCGACGCCCTTGTTCATATTTCTCTCAATTTCTCAAGTAGGCTACAATCTCCATAATGAGTTTATATCTTATATCTTCCAGATGAATCGAGTCCTGCACACTGCTATAACGAGAGGCTGCATCCTTGCACATTGGGTTCCTTTAATCTTTCTGACCCGATGGCAGCCGGCTACTTCTTTAAAGGACTATGGCATTCCAACTATTGCCGTGTTCGCAACTTTAAAGCCCCCGTTACCTTGAAATGCCTTACCAACAAAACCCTCTATTTCCATGGTGATTCAACTACGAGGCAGTATTACGAATACCTAGTGAAGAATCTGAATACTACCCTCAAACCGAACCCGCCCACCGTACAATCTAACTGGAAGGTAGGACCGTCAGTGGCTGAAGATAAAGTTCACAATTTCACGGTTCACTATCGTCACCATGGATACCCGATCCGCAATAACTGGACAGATGCATCAAAAGTGAAGTACATTGAAGAAGCTCTCGATGAGTTTCAGGCTACACCAGACACCGTTTTTATCTTTACAATCTGGGCTCATTTAACCACAAAAAACATGAGTTATTACGAACATCGGGTGAGAAGGATAAGGGCCGCGGTGGAAAGGCTGCACCAGCGAAGCCCTGAGACGCTTGTCGTTATCAAAAGCGCCAACACCCGTAGCCATGGAAGCGCAGCGTCGTCTGTTATTATGAGCGATTGGTACGCGCGTGAACTGGACAACAAGCTAAGGGAAATATTCAGAAGCTACGATAAGAAAATTGGATTTATAGACCAGTGGTCGATGGTAGTAGGTTTCTCAAATGTGGATGCTGTTCACCCTGATCAAGGCGTTATATCTAGTGGTATACGTACATTGCTGTCATACATATGCCCCAACGCATGATACTGTCATTTTCACACTCTAGTATTTAATTCGTTAAGCCCACCGATTTTGAAAATAAATCGCAATAGCATTAAATATGAGCATTTTAATAAATAAAATCTACCTGATCCAGGTTTTGAACAATAATATGAATACTAAACATATTTTGGTGCGCTGCCCGTAATAGGGGCCAAATAAGTTTCAAATAAGGAGAGACAGCTAGTGGTATGTAGCTTTGCCAGAGATGACTATCGGTTCTAATATACCATACAATGCCTACACAGTAGTTTCTATGTCAGACATGCTGTAGCATCACCAGGAAAAGAATGGTACTTTGGAGGTATTGTTTGAAAGCATGCAATTCTATTGTGAGCATGTGCTGCGCTGAGGGAAGTTACATTCCATTGTCTATTGAAGAAATTTAGTGTAGCTGACTGATGATTGACAGATGATGTCATTGCAGGAATGAGATCTGGAGCTGTTTTTAGGGTGGAGCTTAGGAGGTTGGAAAAAGATTTCAACAAATATTTTAAAATCTATGAAACATATTTAGATATTTGAATAACAAAATATTAGTTGTATGCATCCCTGCACATCAACAGCAAAAAACTTGCATTTGGGTTGCATGTGGTTGCAGGGGCCCTTTAAATGACGACAGAGTAGTGCATAATGTTACTTCAGAAGTTTAATAAATCATTCCATTACGGGGACCATTATGTCTGTGTAATTATTTTTTTTTCCTCTTGAATTTCTTCTCACTCTACCTTTCCATATTATTTTCAATTATGTTTCCTTCTTTCATCTTCTCTTTCTTTTCTTGATTTTGTATTTCTTTGTTTTTGCGGTCTCTTAGGCTTGAGAACCTTTTGGAACTCTAGGTCTTGTGGGATATGATGGAGTATGATTTGTTTTTCGATGAAAGAAATTACATATTTTGCGAGTTTTTCAAAAGCAATATGATACTTCATAGTTGTCTTTCAGAATTCAGATTGTAGCTTTATATTAAGGAATCGGCGTTATGTCTTCCAGCAATAATCATGGCCGGCGCGAGAATGCGTTTGTCAATACATGTAGCTATGGGGGTGGTTTTATACGCTGCCCGGGGCTAAGTCCACCCTAAAAATTTATCTCTTTATTGAACATTGTTTTGTTGAATCATTTGTTATTGTTTTACACTTTTGTGTTCGTAATAATGAAATAAAAATGGATAAATTGATACTATTTTGTCAGCGTAAAACCAATGGGATTTGGGGGGCTGGGGCTTTGGATTCTTTAAAGAAGTTAAATTAACCGCAGCGCCAAAAGTAAATTTTAACCAATCACAGCCACCCGTATAACCCAGATAGCTCAGATACGTTGGGCCGAAAGTGGCAATGGTCGGCACCGTCGCAGGTCGGCAAGTTGGTTTATTGTCATATTTGTTGGCCGAGCGAGGGATTAGTGTCGTATTTGTTGGCGAAATTAATATCGGATTAGGGTCGGGTAAATGACGTTGGCGCAGCGTCAGATCATTGTCGTATTTGTCGGAGAAATCGGCGTAGAGTTTATTAAAATTTTAAAGGCACACATCAACACTGTCATTCTTGAATTGTGCAAAAGTTTTCATTGAAATTTTGGACAAAAACAACAGAAAAACACTAGCCCATGACTCAATTACTGAGATAACAAAGAATGGTTTTATTATTTTATTATTACTATTTTGTAAACGAACTTTTTCAACGAAATAGTGCATAACCACAATTAACTAAACATATTTCATTCAATACCGGTATGTATTTTATTTAATAGTGTTATGGTTTTATGTAAATGTATTCGACAGATGTAATTGTATAAACATGACAATTCCTTGATAGGGTTTATATCAATTTCAATAGTAAAATTGTACTTCAATAGTAATTTGTACTTCGATTTTTTTCTTCTATCCTAATGTCTGTGATCAACAAAATTCTTTGAAAATGACGGACGACTTATCGTCACATATTATTATCATTCATGATTATACTAATCGTTGTGCATTTGCCATTGTTATTCACATCTACTACTCGGGTCTTTCCCTCTTGCCTTGGTGTCAGGCCTTTAATATGTCATTCCTTTGATTTGTTGAGCTCATCGAATGTTGCACACGACGCGCGATTTGCCTGATGCAGGACAGCGTCAGTGATTGGTGTGGTTTGATTAGCGCGTGTAAAAACCCAATCAAAACGACGCCTCTTGTGTCACAGACATGATATAGGATGTTTGGCATTTAAAGATGTTTGTGGTGAAATTTGTGTCAATAAATTTATGTCTTGTGCTGTATATAAGATTGTATGTAGTCCAGATGTTTCAGTTATTTCTTGTTGATGTCTTTAATGATCAGTTCCCGTTTTTTGTAATAGGCCTACCCCCCCCCCCCCAAAAAAAAAAAAAAAAAATCTAGGTCATTCAATTATGAAGCGTTAAACTAATTTTGGGGGGGAAATAGAGTAAAGTACAGTTTGAATTTTGTTTTTATAAGAAGAACAACATATCGATAATGTAATCCCAAGTGTTCAGGCAGGAATCTCATAAAAATTTTCCAATACATGTAATTTAACCAAATGAGGTTAATGATCGAGTCCTATCTCATGCAATGCGGTATCATACAAAGTGGAACGGTGACAGGAGGAAGGAGATAGAACAAGCAATCGCATACCCAGTGGAATGGAGATAAAATGAAAAGAAAAAGAGACAGAGATGGGGAGAGAGAGAGGAGAGAGAGGAGACAGAGAAGGGGTTGGAGGGAGTGAGAAAGAGAGGCGTTGGAGAGAGAGAGGGAAAGAGGGAGGAAGAAAGAAAGGAGGGGAAAGGCAAGGTAACAGATGGCTTTGTTTCTCTCGCATTTGGTTTATCTCTCGTAAAAATAACTGTTTTTATGGGTACTAAACAGGAGGAAGGAGGGGGGGGGGGGGGCATGGTGTGTGGGAACCCATTTAGTTTTAATGATAGGCTAAATACTACATAGAATGGTACAATGAATAAAGACCAGGCTCCCACGAAGCGTTATTTGCTGACGTTAGGACCGCGTCAGTGACCTGTGCAGAATTTGGCGCATCTTGAATGAGTAATCAGGGGAGCGTTTTATCAAGCGTTTTGTCAGTGATTTTTACTGACAGCTTTGCTCTCAGCCAATCAGATGCAAGGATTTCAGTAGCTTATAACAGTTGTCGGTAAAAGTCACTGACAAAACGCTTGATGAAACGTTCCCCTAGTAATATCTTTTAAAAAGTGATCGATTTCCTTCACAGGTTCAATTAGCGCAGGTACTGACGCAATCGAAATGAACCGGGCTTAATAGAAGCCAGAGGTCCGACTTTAGCTCACTGTGACCTTGGGGTGGGGGTTGTTTCATAAAGTTGTGCGTAAAGTTACGCATGACTTAAATATGACAAGCCAAATGGGATGCTCAATCATTTTTAACTGCATCAACTAAAGTTGAACTGTGCGGATGTAGATTAACATTCTTATTATAACAAACATTTTAATGCAAAGTATATTTTTTGGCCATAATTTGATCGAGGTTATTGGATATACAGTCACACTTTGTTAAAACATCAGGAAAAATGGCGGTATACTAACTGGCACTTCATATTCAAGTCGTTCGTAAAGTCATGCATATGACTTGACTTTGCAATACATAAAACTGATGCTTTATCCTTGCATATAATTCAAACGGAAGAGTATTATCATTTCGATAATTTTCCTCTGTCTATAGAAACAAAAACATGACTTTACGAACGACTTTATGAAATACCCCCTAGGGCCGGTGTGAGTTGTCTCTCCTGTGACCTATATACAGGAGCATGATTATCTAAATTATGAACATTGAAAAAGAAAAGGACGGTGTGTCTCCTACTCACATCAGCAGATGTGACTGATAAAAAAAAAATGATCAGCTGTTTTTGTTTCCATAGACAGAGGAAAATAATCGAAATAATAATGCAGTTCCGTTTGCAATAACATGCAAGGATAAGACATCAGTTTCATGCATTGCAAAGACGAGTCCATTCCATAAATAATGTGGACTTGTCCCCATTCATCGCAAAGCACGTCATGAAAACACTTTTGAAATAGCTGATTCAACACAAGTTGAAGGCCACTGGAGTAATTAAAAGAACATAGAACAATGCATCAACTTTGGCAATTTCCGATTGATTTCAATACTGGACAGCCAATATCGTAGGTACGTGACACACAACAAAAGGAAGTTCCACTTTTGGAATACATCATCATAGTACACAGAAAACACTGTTTTTAAAATGCAAACAGTCGTTTACAATAAATATTAAACAGGTTAACTTGTTCGATATAATCTAATAACAAAAATATGTAGGCTCCCGTAATATGTGAGTGGAATGTTATGTCTGTGTTCAACCTGACGTACGTTGTATATTCCAGCTTGCCCATAGCAGAGCTCAGAGGGGCGTTTCATGAAAGGAAGTTGTTGGATATTTTATCCGACAACTGTTATAATCTACTGAAATCCTTGCATCTGATTGGCTGAGAGCAAATTTGTCGGATAACATATCTGACCAGTCCTTTCATGAAACGCCCCCAGGTATAATCATCATCCATGTCTGAAACTACACAATGATACATTACTGTCTGCAAGGAGCACTGCCAGTTGATGGCTTCAATATTATTTCACACAAATGGTCCAGAACAAAAAAGAAAAAAATCAACAATTTTTGGCAAATGTGGTATCATTTTTCTTCTGAAAACATTACTCATCTACTGGTACAGGTGAAATTTGGGTCACCCTGTATATACTTGCAGCTATCTTCATGACCAACAAATTTGTCTCCTTTGAGATGGGATATTTTTATTCAATACAACATACAGTCTGGGAGCCTGTCCAGAAATAGTCACCCCATTTAACATATAAGATTTAACCTCTTCCATTTACTTATACCATCCTTGTCATTTACAAAACGCTTGTCAGCTCGAACAAAGCCACCAGGCTTTGCCCCCAGAGACCACAAAGGGCCCCGTGTCGGGTCGATTTCAACTCATCGAACATATGCGACAAACTTTGTCAGAAGGAAGGTGTATGATTATATGAGGGGCGACGTACACTACCAAAACACAAAATTTTCCGTCAGGATGGGTTTTCAGGCGGCCCATAAAAATTGGGGCAACTTTCCCCCTTAAGGCCCATGGACCAAAAGAGGTACATGCATGTGTGTACATTACCAAAACATAAAAAACTGACCAAACGGGAAGGGGGTATAACATGCCCCTGAAAAAACACCAAAGTGCCCCTAGACCAAGCTTTGCTGCCCCAAAATTCCAAATGCTCTTAATGTCAAGTAAAAACATATTTTGGCATTAACTACAACCTTAATAACTCTGAAGTTTCTTATTCAATTCAATTCATTGGAACTTTTTGGGGGTGCAATTCAGAGGCGGCGGAACGTTGGGCTCGGAAAAATAAAAGTGGGGGTGCACTTTTTGTTAGCGGACAAAAGGTGCCCCTCCACTTCCATTGTCCGAGCCCGACGTTCCGCCGCCTCTGGTGCAATTTGGTGACAAATGATCATATCAATCATAAGTAATTAATTTGTGAAAATTGTATTGCTTTCTTAAAAAGTGTAAACACATCCATTGCCCATCTGCCCCTGTTTGACAAGACAAAATAAAGGAGCTTGCAAGGTATTTGGTTAATTAACACATGAATGGTACATTTTAGCATGGCATGCAGCCACATACCCCAGATACAACAGCAAGCTCCTCAATTAAATCTTGTTAAACAGGTGAGGCGACATTTAGATGTGTCTGTACCTGCGCTAATCGAGTCTCTGAAAGAAATTGTTATTTAATATTATAATATAATTACGCAATGTAACTAAAATTTAAAAAAAAAGTGGAGAGTTTGTTGCATACTGATGAGGGGATTTACTTCTGTTGTTAAGCTGTCCTACATTCATGTTCCAAAAACACTGGGAGCAGACAGTACACGATAATCACTAGAAAAACACTACCAACACTGTATCATTTTTAAATATATTTCATTATATTTAGTTCTGTTGCAGGCAATAACATTGTAGGATAATGATCTAATCATGTTATTGTACATAAAAAGATGATACAAAGATGAAGTTCAAAATAATGAATAAACTGTTCTCTTTTGATAATTCTAAATTTAAGCATATTTTGAGATTCATCAATATAGATGTTCAACCTTAATGGCAAGTTGCTCTGAAAGAAAGAGGAAAAATCAGAGAAGCAGATTGGTGAAAGTGTGAACAAAATCTGACAACCAATAAGAAAGTTATCAATTATTAAAACCTGTAATCACACTGGGAATTTCAATTTGGCAGAATAAGTAATGTCACTGGGATGTAGTTGCGGACAACTCCTCATTTGCTCCAACAAAATGTAATTTTTTTCAAAATGTGTTACTCAGTAGGATCTTTTCCTTTCATGAGGACCTATAACAATATGCCCTCTGCAATATATTTTGAGTAATGCCAAGAGGGTAAAGGCGCTTCGGAGAAAACCGCAAATTAACAATATTTTTGTGTACGACAAACAGGAGAGTTGTCCACAAGTATGTCACAATCGACTCACTAAATTGCCCATTTTGAGATTCGCATAGATGAAGTGATCTCAAACATCTATAACTTTCTTATTCCTTGTTCGATTCCTTTCAGACTTCACCATCCTGTTTTTCTTATTTTTCTGCTTTCACACAAATCATCTTATTACCAAGGTTGGATTGCCCTTTAAGCTGTAAATCGCAAGTTTGGAAGCACTTTTATCAGTGAGATATTTTGCTGAGTGAATCTGTCATAACTAAAGAAATTCCAATACCAAATGTCATATCTTGATAATGCATCTATTCCAGAACAAACTTTATAGAGGTTTATGTACTATCCTCATATGATTGGTAAACAATCGAAAATGTACATCCAGCAAACAGGGAAAAGAGAGATTTATTTTGTCAATTGAACAGTGAATTCTGCCCCTCAAATGCTTCCGAATTCACATCTTTTTCAGGTAATACATGTATGTGCAATCATTATATGAAGGGTGTATGTATAATTCAATTAATGCATTGTTTAGTACACAGAAAATGGGGAGATTCCTCTAAAGGTATGTCACATAGCTCCCAGTGTGTGCTTGATCAATTAGATATTTAAAAATGAATAACTTATTTTTAATTTATGCTCTTTGCAATTTTCCTACGTCTTGACGTGTCATTAGGTTTCTCTAAGCTACCTACTTAGATTGTACACTTTTTCTTGTACTGTATATCAAACATATACAACGATTAGCAATATGGAACAAAGACTAATCTATCGCTGGTTCATTGACATTTATGTTTATGTATGCCTTGGCACAAGGTTGCCACAATGTCAATGGAGTCTAAAAAATAGTGTCCATAAGATTTGAAGTCTCTAAGCATGCTAGGGGGGCAGGACCAATGTCACGACAGTTTGTTGAATGTGTGTATCCGCACACTCCCATCAGAACTGCAGCTAGCCAGTTGTAACCGGTTCTGACTGGATTCAAGTGGCTGAGTGGTTCTACTGGCTGGTCTCCATCTCAGTCGGTTAACAGTCATGGTGTGGCAAGACCTTAAGTAAAAGAAGACAAAAGGAAGTAAAATAATACACTCTCCATATTATTTGGGAACTAGTGTAAAACCAGAAAATTTGGCAACTTAAAATTTTTCGCGAATTGTAAAGAACAGCCAATTATGCAGCAAGAAACTTTCATGAATTGCAATAATTTGATGTTGTATCAACTGTGATTTGATTATTTCGCGGCATGGTTCAGACATGTGCTTCAGACATGTATGTACATGTATGTGATGATCACCAAAACAGCATTATTGCATGGATACAGACAGTGAAACTGTGACAGGGAAATCCTTTTTGAGAGTGTCATAATTCCTCTCTTCACCCAGGTGCTAAATGGGTACCCAGTAGGATGTGAAGGACAATGTGACTGGATGAGCCTGTGGTAGTCTTACAGTACAGACACTCTGTTTCCACTGACCAGGGTTTGTGCCTGCAAACTAGCCTGATGCCTGGTCTGACCCTGATAGTAAGATATACAGTGGCTTAATATTCTAACTCACTTTTTAGGTAAGGAGACGAGACATGTCCATGATGCAGGTTGCGAAGGCAGCCAAGAATGTATTGATATTGCTCCTGATTCTACTCCGACAGCCAGAATATAACTGTCAAAATAAACATAGATTTAAAGCTCTAGTAAAGGTGAGAATATGTAGTTAGATTCTTGTTTTTTAAATTCTTATGTAAAGGTTACCACAAAATATCTCCCATCTGTGTGCAGCTAACTTCACAGTACAAGAGAATTTCAACAAGTCATTTTCTTATCATTTTGATGATTCCAATACCTCACAATACCCAATCATTTTTATGTGTACTGCACAACAGACCTTTTCCATAGACAGTTTCTTTCACAATACAATGGCATGACCAAAACTCATTTCTATCTTTTAACCCTTTATTGTACTATACAAATTTCAGGCCGCACCACTTTCTGACATTTTCTATCAAGTCTCATGCATATTTTGACACCAAGTTCACGAAAATCAGTCATACCGTTACCAATTAAGTTGCGACTTTTTGTGACCTCATGTCAGCCCGAAAATGGAGAATTTCTGAGTTTTGTGTGCAAAAAGAATGGGAAACTGCATTTCCTCATGTTCCTCCTTAACCATGTATAGTTTCTTCTTCAAGCAGTAATCATGATCTATTCTAACTGAATAATATACTGGTACAGGTAACACTCTGAAACAGCAACATGACTGTAAGTTAATGGCAGGATACCAAATCAGTCCACAGCCATTTGGTAGAAAAATAAAGTCTGGAAAAATTGACAGATAATAGATAGTATGTATACGGTGTGTGCCGGTATTCTGTGCAATGTCTTATTATGGTATTACCCAAAACTTTACTTGGTTCTTGTTTCTAATATATATTCATTAAATTCAAAATTACTTAAATGAAGCTGTCTTGACAAAAGCTATTTTGGTATTTTAACAGCTGTGCCTTATTCTGTTTTTTAGTAATATGTCTATACATGTATTATTTTTCAAATGTGGAATTGCAAGTTTTAACAATTGTAAAAATGTTTTTATTAAGATGGAATCAAATTCCACGTAATCTGAACTGAACTGAATGGCATATTTTTGCAACTTGAATGCATTTGTCCAGTAAATGCAGATAAAATACACAACATAATAAGACGCCCTGTTACTCGTGGTTAAGGCCTTAACTACAAGCGAGCTTAAACTTAAAGTTTCAAAACCATGAGCCCGTTCATACTTGAAACTACAAGATAACTACAAGTTAACTTAAAGTTTTTTAAACTACAAGCGAAACTTAAAGTTTAGCTCCCTCGTGTGAACGTAACTATTATCACCACAAAATTCATATGTTCTCTCACGCTATCAAATACCTATCTAGGCTTTCTGCTGAGTTGAAATGCATGTACATCAGCACTTGGAAAATCCTGTATTAATCATTCATATAATTTTGAACTCTGGAAAAGTCACTACATTTAAAATACACTAAAGGAAATTGATTCAGCTCAAAACTAATCATTTTCCTCAAAACATTTTGGCAATGACTGTTGCAGAAGACTCTCATAATTTTCATGAATTTTAATGAGTTCAATGAACCCGGTGCCACCATCTGGAAGGTGAATACTATACACAGCGTGAGCTCTCCAACATTTATAGAAAGAAAAAATGCAAAAACTCCCACAAAAACCCAACATAATGGTTATTAAAAAATCAATGCATGTATGTACACAGTAAGTAATTCTTTAGTAAACAGCTGCAACCCATGACTATGTTGCAAGCACCTGAACAAATTAGCCTAGGAATGATCAATTAAAAAATATTGGTGATAGGGCAATTTAAGTAGTAAACCTAACAACCGATTGATTGCTCGTTGTCCTTAAATTTCTCTGTACTCCTATTGTTAATAAAATTAAAATTTAATATTTCATTGATTCTATATCTAATGACACACATGTTAATCTTCATATGGCACTGAGGAACTAACTGCCTTTCACAAATTTTGCAATAACTTCACAGGGCGATGAAATTTGGCAAAGTGGTGACAGAACTATTTTGCTTGCGCATCTTTTGGACAACAAATCATTGTTGCATTATTAACTCTTTGGAGACAATTGACCACATTTTGTGGTTTGGCTCAATAACTTTTGATTCAGAGCTCCAAAAATATACCAGATGCATGAGTAGAAAGAGCAAAACTTTCGGCACACACTATGTCCATTTTCGTTGCATGACCATATTGCGTTTGATGCAAGGAATATTAAAAAGGAGAACGAGTTTTAAAATCCTTGAATGGGCAACACATTGAGAGGTTCAAAATCATTGTTTTTTAATGAAATTGACAATTTCTCAACATTTCGACAAAATTCTTTAAAAACAAGCAAAAGATACGACTGCGTCTTCAATATGCCTCCGCTTGTATTCAGATAATTCCTGATCACCTACAAGTATAATATAGTTGATGCGCATTCATCAAATGGTTATTGCGAAATTGTGATTTAAAACACTAAAATCCTACATGTATATTAGTTATTGACCTCTGACTATAAAGCAATATAATCAGTTGTTCTTGAGATATCGTGGAAATGTAGCCAAAAACTGTATTAATATCATGTAAATTGGCCGCTGAGACCTGCAAACTGTGACCTTTGACCTACTTACCCCCAAATTCTAATCAGTTCCTCTTTCTATGGGGATACATACTGATACCAATTTTGAAGTTCTTACCTCAAACAGTTCTCTGTGACCTCTGAACTTTGACCTACCTACCCCAAAATCTAATCAGTTCCTCTTTCTATGGGGATACATACTGGTAACAAGTTTGAAGTTTTACCTCAAACAGTTCTTCAGAAATCGTGGTAACGGTGCTAAAAACCAAGAATTTCATGTAATTTCATGTAAATTGACCTCTGTGACCTCCTTATCCCAAAATCTAATCAGTTCATCTTCGTATGGGGATACATACTAGATTTGATTTGATTTTATTTTATTCGTCAGGTATATTGCAATACAAACATAACCAGGTACCATGACAGGATAACCCATGAAAGCCGAAATGGCTTATTTCCAATGGGGTCCTTACCTAAATAATAAATACACTAAGAAAACACATTAGTACGGCTACAAGACTATCGTACACGTACGACAAGTAATAAGAATGTACTAAAGTAGCAAAATAAAACATAACATTTTTATAAAGTAGGCGAAGATTACATAAATGTGAAAACAAGACTTACTCAACGGAAAAAAATATATACAGAAAATCATAATGAAACTATCGATAATAAACGTTGGTTACATAAGTCATATAATATAGGAAAAAACAATCTGAGCTACAAAAAGGAGAGGAGAAATATAGTTATGGAGTAGACACATTTTTCAGATGATGCTTCAATACCCTTTTAAAATGTAAAAAAATCTTAACTGACTTAACATGATTTGGGAGGGAATTCCAGAAAAGAATACCATTAAAATAAAAGGAATTTCCAATTTTAGCTTTCCGCATAGGCACTACGAAATTAAATTGACTATTTCTAGTGTCATGCCCATGAACACTTGAAGAGCGAGTAAAATTAGTACCAAGTTTGAAGTTCTTACCTCAAACAGTTCTTGATATATCGCAGTAACGAGGTCTAAACACCAGTAATTTCATGTAATTTCATGTAAATTGACCTCTGTGACCTCTGAACTTTGACCTACCTACCCCAGTATGTATCCCCATATGAAGATGAACTGATTAGATTTTGGGATAAGGAGGTCACAGAGGTCAATTTACATGAAATTACATGAAATTCTTGGTTTTTAGCACCGTTACCGCGATTTCTTAGCATTATGTCCGAGGACATTTTTGGACAGAGAACAAAAAAAAAATCATAACAATGGTCCTCGGAAGCCGGACAATAGTCCTCGAACATCAAACAATGAATTTGTGCTTTATTCCGTCGACTGTCCGAGGACGAGTAACAATAGAGGAACAATAGTTGTCCTCGGAAGTAAAGCCATGTAAACGTGGGTGTGTGTGCGTGTGTGCATGTTGTATTTTACGTAATGAAAATGGTGTGTTATGGGAGAACATAAGCCGTTATCTATTGATGTTATGGAATATTGAATTAAAAATGACAAGATACAATGCAAAATAGTCTTTCTGACACAACT
This sequence comes from Heliocidaris erythrogramma, assembly GCA_025617745.1. NCBI lineage: Eukaryota > Metazoa > Echinodermata > Echinoidea > Camarodonta > Echinometridae > Heliocidaris > Heliocidaris erythrogramma. Next base: position 35,893,842 of record CM046870.1, on the reverse strand, counting down.
TTAGAGTGACCAAGAGTTGAGAAATATCAAGTCTGTTGATATTTTGAATACATTTTTTTTAGGGAAGCTTTAAAAGAAAAGAGAGACACACATTGTCTTATTTGATTTGGTAAGGTATTCCAAACGTCTGGTCCGTGATGTCTTATTGATTTTTGAGCTTTTATTATTTTGGAATTTTCTAAATGATAATCTATAGAACGATGGGTCGGATATGTATGAATGTTAGAGTTTAACTGAAATATATTGTGAAATAAAGAAGGAAGATGATTATAGGAATATTTATACATAAAAATGTCTGTCTGCAAAGTATGAATATCTTGTATTTTCAAAGTTTTTAAACGATGAAATACAGGTTCCGTGTGTGCCAAATAACTTGAGTTTGTAATAATGCGAATGCCTCGCTTCTGAAGCAAAAACAACGAATTAATTATTATATTACCACAATTGCCCTATACAATATTACAATATAACACATGTGATAAAACCAACAAATTATATAGTATAACCATGGACCTCTCTGTAAGAAATTTTTTTTCCAATATTCCTAGACATTGATGTATGCATATTAAGTATATGATCATTAAAAGTTAAATGAGAATCAATTGTGACCCCTAAAAATTTTGTAGATTGTTTCTCAATGAGCGGCAAACCGTCAATTTCAACATTACAATTTATATGTCCATGCGCATTACTATTTGTAAAATAAATAAAGTTCGTTTTTCTCTATATTTAATGACAATTTTAGCACTGTGTGACCTCCTTATCCCAAAATCTAATCAGTTCATCTTTGTATGGGGATACATACTAGTACCAAGTTTGAAGTTCTTACCTCAGATAGTTCTTGAGATATCGCGGTAACGGTGCTAAAAACTAGTAGTTCCATGTAATTTCATGTAAATTGACCTCTGTGACCTCTGAACTTTGACCTACCTACCCCAAAATCTAATCAGTTTCTTTTTCTATGGGGATACATACTGGTACCAAGTTTGAAGTTCTTACCTCAAACAGTTCGCAAAAATTGCAGTAACGGTGCTAAAAACCAGTAATTTCATATAATTTCATGTAAATTGACCTCTGTGACCTCTGACCTTTGACCTCCTTACCCCAAAATCTAATCATTTCATCTTCGTATAGGGATACATACTAGTACCACGTTTGAAGTTCTTACCTCAACCAGTTCTATAGATATCAAGGTAACGGTGCTAAAAACCAGTAATTTCATATAATTTCATGTAAATTGACTTCTGTGACCTCTGACCTTTGACCTACTTACCCCAAAATCTAATCATTTCATCTTCGTATAGGGATACATACTAGTACCACGTTTGAAGTTCTTACCTCAACCAGTTCTATAGATATCAAGGTAACGGTGCTAAAAACCAGTAATTTCATATAATTTCATGTAAATTGACTTCTGTGACCTCTGACCTTTGACCTACTTACCCCAAAATCTAAACAGTTCATCTTCGTATGGGGATACATACGAGTACCAAGTTTGAGGTTCCTACCTCAAATGATTTTTCAGATATCGCGGTAACGAGAAGTGGGACAGACGGACAACCCGAAAACATAATGCCTCCGGCACCCACCTTCGGTGGGCGGAGGCATAAAAAATTGTTTGCAGAGACATTGCACCTTATTAGAAAAATATTATTGTTGCCAATTTGAAGAACAAAATGTGATCAATTCCTGTCCTGAAACATCTAATTATGGGGATATTCTAATGGGCTAAATGAGAAGATCCAGTGAAAGAGATTTTCATAACCCTAAAAGGGCCGGGATATTTTGGCTATGCCACAGCCGGGGGGGGGGGGGGGTTAGCCTCTTGTTGAGGCCCTGGCGCTGTTGAAATCCTTGGCGATATGGAGGCAAAATTTCTGGCGAGCGAAGCGAGCCAGAAAAACCGAGGCGCTTGCGCCGAGGGCCTCGTGACACCTGATCTGAATTTCTTTTGTATTTCATTGTTTTGACGAATATTCCGACCAAATTTTGGTCGGTGAAAATCATCCAATAAGCGCGAGCTACCATGACGTAATGTTAAATATTCATGACTCGACTGCACGCTCAGCCCAAAATGGCGTTTCTTCCGCGACGAGTGATGACGATAGTTGTAAGAGCATAGAATATGCCGCTAGAATGTTGAAGATTGACAGATTCAAAGATTTGCAAGTTGATGCAATCAAATCTGCACTTAAAGGACAAGATGTTTTTGTGAATCTGCCTACTGGCTATCGAAAAAGTGTTTTTTCACGCGCTACCGCTCTGTGCTGATTACCTCCGTGGGCCAGGGATGGAAAGTGAGACTGCTGCATGCTAGCTAGCTTCGCGAGGGCCAGGCGGATCCCCCGGGGCCTTGCCGGGCAGTGAAGTTGCTGGTAACTCCTTGGTTACATCAGAATTGATGGAGATGCATCTATTGTTGAACGGTGACTTTTATTGCCCGTTCTTCATTATTTGTAAATATATGATGATCTCTTGAGAAATATGTACAATTGTCTTTAATTTCAAATTACCATGGTTTGTAAACTAGAGATCGAATTCTTCATAATGTGCTTGTCTGTGAATGTATTTTGAGCAAGAAATTTACGTAATCCCCCCCCCCCCAAAACAAAAATAATAGACTAGTCCAGAACTGAAGTAAGAAATCCTTGAGATTTCATTGGCCAATTTGCTGGGCGATCGCCACAGTTATCTAACTATTCACGTTTCATGCATAATTCAGTAGGAAATCGTGCCTCATGAATATATAATTCAGGTCGGGTGTCAAGAGGCCCTCGGCCAAGGATTTCAACAGCGCCAGGGCCTCGACAAGAGGCTAGGGGGGGGGGGGGGGGGGGGGGGGGGTGGAATCCACCCCCCCCCCCTGATATCTCGACCGTCGATCGCGCCGAAAATCGGCACGCACGTCGTCCACAATGTAATGAACAAACCTGTATAGTTAAATGCTCCAAAAAAAATTCACATTAATTATGCAAATTTATGCATGAAATCAAAATTTTGCTCTAAATCATTAAATAAAGCTCAAAATATGCTAATTTTTGGTCTAGATACTCTTTTCAGTATTCTTAGATAATATACTTGAAAAAAAATTGGTATCAAAATTGATTTCTTATGTATTTTATTGTATTTAAAATTTCTTATGTATTTCTTTGTTTTTTTTACCTTTTGTTTTTTGTTTTTTTTTGGATGAAATTTGTCGGGGACACTTTCGCGAACATAAACAGCATAAAATAAATTAATTTCAATCAGCAAATGTAAAAACATTCATAGATTTCTAAATTTTGGCTGAAGACACATTTTGTATTGAAATTATACATGAAATCACGTTTTTGAGCAATTTTCGGTCTGACATGCATGTTGCGTAACTTCGGACCCGCATGCCCGGACATCGCAAATTTGGTCTCAAAAGATGCATGAGATTCGAAAGAAAAAAGTCGTGAAACGCTGTGGCGACTGCTTTGCGCGTTGCGGACATATCGCGAGAAACCCCCCCCCCCCCCCCCCGCCGGCCCTTTCATCCCTTTTGCAGAAAATTTGCACAGGTATAGCAGACATCCTGCAGATAAATTTCTAGATCTATATCTCCTTTGTAAGATATGATTTTTTTTTTTTTTTCTGGAGAGGGACCTATTCAGAAATCAACGCATATACATGTACTAGTAAACTTCAAAAATAATTTTGAATATAATGCAATTTTCTTCCAAATTGTTGTTATTCCTTACTTTTTTTTTTTTTTTGGAGAGGGACCTATTCAGAAATCAACGCATGTACATGTACTAGTAAACTTCAAAAATAATTTTGAATATAATGCAATTTTCTTCTAAGTGTTACCAAATTGTTGTTATTACTTACTTTCTTAAAAGCAAATCATATATAATCCTTTTCACGTCCGCACAAGTTTTCTAATCCTAATTCTTTTGAAATTTAACGTATGCTCACGAAACTTCAACATTTAGGACTGCACAAGGGGTGAAGTACACAAACTTTTAACATGTCTGAATACGATTTTGCCTTTTTTTTTAAACCTTTATCTGAATTTCTATGTTTGTTTGGCAAGCACATGTAATACTATTATTACTATTATCACTTTACTACCGTACTCACCTTCCATTAGCGGTTAACTGTTCAGCAAAATCTACAGCTGTAGCTGAGTCACCAATGTCCAGTGGTTTGGACAATGCTCCATACTGACCAAGAGGACCCTCTTCATTTGGGTTCTCGACCGTATCCTTCATCTTACCCCATACAATCACCTGAAGCGGGAAAATCAATGTTTTGAATAACACATTCACTACTCCTGAATATTACTCATTTGGAAATCATGAAGACAGAAGAAGAAAGAATTGTTGATGCGGAGCGTAAATTATCAGTGGTAGGTTACTTCTTGAAGTTGACTGGGCGTTGTGACGTGCTCCTCTAATCCAGCTAATAGTGGAAGTTATAAACTGGTTCAGCGGACCCAGGTTCGAGACTGAGTCACGTCTTTCGGATGGTGACGTTAAAGGTCGGTCCTCAGACGTAAATAATCATATCTGATTGATACACGTCTTTAAAACCCCAATTACAGACACACACACACACACTTCTTGAAGTTGAAACAGTAAGAGCCAGACAACTAGTTCCGCATAACGACCTACATGTATATCATGGAAAAGCTGAATGTCTCCTCTTTTTCATGGTGTAAGCTAAGCATATGTAATGTCGAGGGAACTTTTATTAAACTTTTCATTCAGGACTTCATTTTGAATCGTGCGAAGCTAATCGGCACGCTACTTTTGATGCGGAGTGTATATTATTGGGGGCAGGTCGCGCCTTGAAGTTAAAACAGTAAGATTCAGACAACTAGTTTCGTATAACGACCTACATCATGTAAAAGCTGAATATCTTATCTTTTTCATGGTGTAATCAGCTAAGCATATGAAAGGTCGACGAAAGTTTAAGAGACATTCATTTGGCCTCTATCATATTGCGCCTAATACGCTTAATCAAAATAGTTCGACCGGTAACGAGAGTATGACTAATAATAAAATAATAATAATAATAATTAACATTTATATAGCGCTTAATCCATAATGGTTCAAAGCGCTTTACAATATAAAAATACCTATTTATGAAACAAAAATTATAGATAACAAAATACCTGTTGAATACATGTATATACATAATACAAACAGAATAGTATGGGAGTAAGTTTCAAATACAAAAACAGGAATGACATGCAAAATAATTATACAGAAGTAATGAGAACATGATGTATTCATTGGCTGTTAAAGAGGAAGGTTTTTAATCTGGATTTAAATGTATCCACTGTTGGAGCTTCACGAATAATAGTAGGTAAATTGTTCCAGAGGTTAGGGGCGCAGACTGAGAAGGCACGATCACCATAACGAGTAAAAGTTCGGGGGCCATGAGAAAGTTGGAGATGCAAAGATGAGGATGAACGAAGACTGATCTGGAGGTCTGGAGTTTAGGTGAGATGAGTTTTGTTACGTATGCAGGGGCCAGACCATTACGAGCCTTGTAAGTCAGGAGTAATATTTTGAACTTGATTCGCTCAGGAATGGGGAGCCAATGAAGGGAACGGAGGACAGGTGTTATGTGATCATGCCTTCTAGTTCGGGTAATGAGACGGGCTGCAGTGTTCTGAATGTGTTGAAGTTTGGTTAGATGTGAGCTGGGTAAATTTATTAACAAACTATTGCAATAATCAATGTGGGATGTGATAAATGCATTGACAAGGCGCTCATTCGAGCTTCGGTCAAGGAACTTTCGGAGTTTGCCAATCTTGTGAATTCCAAAGGAAGCAGCTCTGCACATTTTACTAATGTGTTGCTTCATTGTGAGTTTGTCATCTAGCATGACACCGAGATCACGTACCGAATCCGAAGGAGTGATTGCTACGCCATCAACCTTCAGACTCCGAAGCACTTGATCAGGTTTACGGTATGGTGACGTCACATGCATCACCTCTGTCTTGGCAGCATTCAGCATGAGATTGTTACTGCTCACCCACTCTTTCACATCAGATATGCACTGCTCCAGTCGCATCACCCCATTGGGAATTTCGTTCTGCTTAAGTATAAGATATAACTGCGTGTCGTCAGCATACATCACATGTTCCACACCATGTGAACTGATGACATCGCAGAGGGGACCGGTAAAAAGTAAAAAGTCCAATGGTCCCATGACCGACCCTTGTGGTACTCCCCAAGGCAGTGGAAATGGTTCAGATTGTACTCCATTGAGAGTGATTATCTGTTTTCGATCCTTTAGGTATGAATCAAGCCAATGAAGGACGACTCCATCGAATCCATAGACATTATGAAAACGTTTAATTAGTATGGTGTGGTCAATCGTCTCAAATGCAGCTGAGAAATCCAACAATATCAGTATAGCTTCGTGCCCTTTATCGACCGCGAGCAATAGATCATTGGTGACCTTGAGGAGGGCTGTTTCAGTCGAATGGAATTGCCGATAAGCTGACTGCATGACAGGATAAAGTTCAGCATCCTCTAGATAGGACCTGATCTGGGAAGCTACAATCCTCTCAAGGATCTTTGCAACAAATGCTTGGTTTGCGATCGGTCTGTAGTTCCTCAATTCATTCAGGTCTAAAGAAGGCTTTTTCAATAGAGGAACTACGTGTGACGTCTTGTAAGCCGCAGGTACTTCTCCAGTTGACAAACATAAGTTGATAAGTCCAGTCAGAAATGGCGCAACCTCATCGATACACTCTTTCAATAACCAAGATGGAATAGGGTCCAATTGACAGGATTTAGATGGGCTCTGTTGGATCACCTTCCGTACCTGGCTCTCGGACACTGGCTCAAAGATCGACAGTCTGTGAGTCGTCACTACATCATCATCACAATCCATAGAGTGGTTGGCATGACTCTGGAAACTTGAGACAATGTTCCTGATCTTGCTGTGAAAGAAAAGTCCAAATTCGTTAGCAAGATCTGAATCGGATTCCCGGTCTGGTAGAAGCTGCTGGGACTTACATGTAGAAAGCTTCTGCACAAACTGGAAGAGCTGCTTTGTATCACATTGTGCAATTTTGTCAGTCAAGTACCGAGATTTCGATTTAGAGAGCATGTTGTTGTACTGATTACACTTCTCCTTGTATTGTTGACTATGCACTTCCAGACCAGAACTTCTCATTTTGCGTTCAGCACGACGTTTAGCACGTTTTGCTTCACAAACTTCACTGGTGTACCACGGAGCTCTAGGCCTGAGCGAAACAAGTGTGGAGCGCATAGGTGCATGTTTATCAAGAAGCTCCCTCAGTACAATGTTATATTGCTCAGCCATCTCAGAAGCATTCTTGGCCGTTGGAAGCACATACAACAAGTTCTTAATGTCCGTTCTAAACTGCACCAGATCGATTTCTCGAAGTTTCCGGCAAGTAATCATCTTCTTAGCACATGGAGGTCTTGTGAATTTGAGTGTCGTGATGACAGTCAAGTGATCAGATGGGAGCCCTGATACAATGTCTACATTCAGTATAGGATGATCCACCTTTCTAGTAATCAAAAGATCTAGAGTGTGGCCAGCTTGGTGAGTTGATCTCGCTACATGCTGCTGAAAATCAATGGAATCCAAAATGTCAAGAAATGTTTTGGCGTCCCTGTTAGTTATGTCATCAACATGAATATTGAAATCGCCCATGAGCACCTGCTGATGTTGGTCAATCGTGACCGTTTCCAAAAATGAGGAAAATTCAGACACGAAAGTTTCATATGACATTTTTTTTCTTGACGACAGGGGTGGGCTGTAAATAGCATATATCCTAAAGACGACCGAAGTTGAAATGCGGACCAAAATATCCATATGCTCAAAGGAAGTAAATTTTACAGAAGAATTTTGGGAAAGTTCCAAAGATGCACGATGAATGATACAAATGCCACCTCCTCGAGACTTACGATGTTCATAATAATAATAATAATAATATGTTACATTTATATAGCGCATTACGTGAACACCTCAATGCGCTTTACAATGTTATTTGTTATTACCCCTGGTCATTGGATTTCAAGCCTGCACACAAGTGTGCACCATCTCCACTCCTTAGGGAGCATTCCTACCATTTTGCACCGTTCACATGCATGCATGTAGGGCAATGGCAAATACAGTCACATTGACTTTTGGCAATCCTCACAGGTACCCATTATCTCCTGGGTAAGAGTGGCAATGTAGATTAATGTCTTGCCAAAGGACGTTAGTGCCGTGATGGGACTCGAACCGCGAACCATGCGATCCACAGTCCGGTGACGTATCCACTAGACCACAGCACCTCTACATGTTCATGTAATAAGCAAAATTCCGGTAGAGTTGCAATGATATCGGCAATTGTGGAGTTATCTTTTGAATCGCCTGTCAACCACGACTCTGTCACAATCAATAGATCCAAGTTATTGCTTATGATCAAGTCACATATCATCGTTGTCTTGTTATTCATCGAACGGGCGTTCCAGAGACCCATCCTGAGAAGAGCTCTGTTAGGTCGAGGTCCGGTACTAGATGCTTCCTGGGACTGAAGGTATATGAGATTCGGATTTCGATGTGACCGAGATGAATGTCTAACTGGTCGGCATTTTGAATGGTGATCTGAAGTAGAGACTAAGACTGGAATTGGCCGAAGGCAGTTAACACGTTTGCCAACCCGTTTCCCACGTTTCCTCCAGTGCTTTCGCTTTCCATGTTTCCAATACCTCGAGCACAGTCCTGATGAAGTACCACGATGATCACCATGAACAGAACATTCTTTGCGTAGCAAGTGCATTGATTCTCAAGCATACTTCCCTGTATAGTTTGCATTCCTCTTCGTTTGAACATAAGCTGTGAAGATACAATGCAGTGTACTGGATTAGTCCCAAAGCCAAAGCCATTGCTTTGTGAGGAGGCTTTGAATTCAGACCCAAAGAGTCCAGGCCAACAAAAGGCAACTGATAATCCGAGAGACTAATTATTTAAACTGTAAAAGCCAGGCATCCTAAAACGCATTTTTTTTTTTAACAAGAAAGCTTAATTTTGCTTCTCAGGATGATATACTTGACAAAAAAAACTTCCAAAAAACGTTTGAGAAAGTTCAAATTTTGCATTTCCACATCGCCTATACCTGAATTGCCATTCGACCCGTGCCGATCGAACCGCACGTTTTGTATTATCCTTTTTGAGGACACCATACCACGATTTTCTATTGTTTTGTGCCCCGTCACGCTTCGGTGACTCCGAGTGGTCGCTGGAGTGGTCGCCAAAGGTAGCCCAATACCCATATGCCATGCCACAGATTAATGTTTTGCATTGCATGCAAAATTAAAGCGCTATATGGATGTCTGTGAGAATGAGCTGTACTTGTATGCTGATGATTCAACATTGTTTGCTCGTCTTCCTGCAAACAGTGACATCAGATCAATTGAAGATAGTCTCAACAGGGACCTGTCAAACATAAAATCCTGGGCTAACAAATGGAAAGTCACATTTGAACCTACCAAGTCTAAATGATGACTATTTCAAGGAAGAGAACCCCCTCACAATTAAACTTGCAATTTGGTGAATGTCCTCTAGTCGCTCAGGATGAAATCGAAATCTTCAGTGTAACAATTTACAGGAAATTAACCTGGACCAAGCATATACAGAAAGACTCGTAAGGAAAGTTGCTAATAAGCTTGATATAAAGGGTAGAGCTATTGTCTACAATGCACAGTTCCGCAGCATAATGGAATATGCATCTTATGCTGGATAAATGCCTCCTCTACCATACTTAGCATGTTAGACAGCATTCAGAAAAAAGCACTCAAGGTTATTTGTGTTGATGAATCCACTGCCCTTCAAGATTTATCCATTCCTAGTTTAACTCACAGGCGCCAAGTTGCAGCTGCTTGTGTATTCTACAAAATGCACACAGAACAGTGCCCAAAAGACTTAAATGAAATGCTCCCCCCCGCCTCTAGAAAGGAGACGAGTGACCAGAGTTAGTGTATCTTCTCCTGTCCACGCTGTTCTGTTACCCACTGCAAAAACTCATCAATTGGACAGAAGCTTCATTCACACGGCTTCAAGGGTTAGGAACAGTCTCCCAAACATGTTGTTGGAACGCCTTCCTGTACAGGACTAAATTTTTTTAAAAGGCGTGTGCATAGATTTCTTTTGGCAAATCGCATTTCATGACTTCAATGTTTTACCTATTGCCCCAATATTTTTCCTTAAATTGCTTTTTATATATTTTTTAAATGAGTTGCAGTGAACCATTGATTAGCTTTCTGGATCCTTGGTGTTTTGGCTGGCTATTATTCTCACTTTGCATGTTATATACAAATATATATATATATATATATATATATATATATTTATATATAAATATAAAAGTTGGAATTCAATGCATTACCAATGTCTTCTCTGGAATTCATTAATTGTTTCTCTCTCTCTCTCTCTATATATATACATGTAGCGCTATAGCGCATTTGACGAAAACTCATCTGGGATCATAGTGGGGCGCTATTAAAGCTACACTGTCCAATATTCAACACAAACCGACATGACCGTCATTAAACATAATTTTATTTTTACTCAAATGAACAATCGTTCCAATATTTTGAAGATGTGCATTGGTGGATCAAGTATTCTTTACCCGATTACTCTCAGACTCAGCCATAATTTTTCTTGCATTAACTTCTTTTTCTCTTCTTGGCTTCATAAGGTTGTTATATATACATGTATAAATATATTATTGTTTTTATACCGCTGCAAGTTCCAAAGGTAATGCAATCATTTCACTCTACTTTCATTCCTACGGAAGCAGAAGACCGAGTATATTGCTTTAAGAATGACAAGATTGGTAAACTATTTTCATAAGTTTGTATTACAGGCAGTTTAGCACCTTGAAATATTTGTTGTTTGTTTTAGCTTGATTTGTAATCGAAACTATAATTCATGCATTAATGTGAGAATAATATTTGAAAGCAGGTCATAAAACTTACTCGAAATATCTTTTTGACATCCTTCAACTTTGCAGTGTGAAAATGTCAGTCTGATACGAGTTTCAACTTTTGATTTATTAACAAGCACATGGGCCACATGTTTTTGTCTTACACCCAGAACGTAGGCTACAGCATGAGACCCATATATTATATACACTCACCCCAAAAATAAAATAAAATAACGCAGACACTATATACAGTGTGTATCAAACTAAAGGTAATCCAAATTCAAAGGGATAATCCTTACAAGCCTTTGAGGCTTTTTGGGACACCATTTTCTTTCATATTAGTATTATTGTATTTATTTATATAACTATCACATGATATTTATTCATTTCAATTTGATGTAAATTTTATGTTATGCATACAATGTTCATTCGTTTGTAATGTTTTTAATTGTAATTTTTATATTGACATAAATAAATGAGAGGTGTATGCTCTCTCCTCAATCAAAAATAATATTCCAAGGTTATTTACTTTGAAAATTTGCATGTAGCTTATAGAAATAAAGAGGGACTTTACACCTTTCCGTTGATACCTCACTTGCATCACTGATGTCACGCATGACTGAGTAGCCTACATTGTTGTTGAAGATGAATAAGAATTTCATTTTTCGCAATTTTTGGTAATTTATGCATTAAAGCCTGAAATCACTACTTTCATTAATGCCACACTTGAATGAGTGCTTTGTTATTGTGAAAAGGCGCAAAATCCAGACTTGACAAGAACTTATAAGTTAATTTTGTTTTGGCTGGTATCAACAAAGTTGAGAGTCATGAAAAGTCTTTAAAATTTTTATATTTTGATCAATAATAGACAACTTATGAAAGAACAAGTTTTGTTCTCTGTTGTATCTCATCAACATTTTTATGTTCAGTGAGTAATTAACTACTTTTTTGAGTATTTTGAACTATTAATTTTGGCGAGTTTTTAATTCAAACTGGCTTTCTTAGTCAACAGTTAAGTTTTCATGAAACATGTCAGGACATGCAGAAACGAAGCCTCTTCTTTCACAAATATTTATCTGGGGAGACTTTTTTCTGAGACGCACTGTATAAATATAATTTAGATCAGCTATGTGAAAATCATATTCTTAAACAAAAATTGAGAATTCGTATTACCAGTGTAAAGAAAATAATTTGTGAGTTGTGACGTAGTGACTTCGAAAACTCATGACACAGTTGCAAATTTGTTTAGAGATTTTCATTCTTTTTCCTAGTTTTTCATGCCACTAAAAATGTATGACTTTCTTATTAGTATTAATTTCGGATTTTCCTCATTAAAAAAAAAATTATATGTCTGATTTTTTTTCTGCTTCAGCTAAAACCAATTAATTCTTAGACAGGACTTCCCCTTTAAATCAAGTTGATATTGCTCTAATTATGGATTTGTTGTGTAAATTTCTTCAGGTTCTTGTTTATTTAACTTTTATAAAAAATATGATATAACAAGAACTGGTGTGGTTGAAGAAAAAAGTCAAGTGCAAAATAATCTGAAACTCCCAACGGACCCTAATGTCGGAATACGTCATGTGCCACCTACGTCGTGTCTGATTTTTACTCGCGGAAACCTCTTTGTTTTTTATAGCCACACTCTAGCGAGACGGTCATTCCAATCAAAGTGCATGGCCGTGTCCTCCCGCTGAAGCCACTCGATGTGACTTAGCATAGGGACCGCATGACCGTTACCAAAATCGCGGAAAAAGGGGTAAATTTGAAGGAACGTCCGCGGACAGAATATTCCTCGAAATATAGAAAAAAGAGGGGTGCGCAGGTGTCCTCGAAATTGATAAAATTGGGGTCAGGAAAAGGGAAGAAAAATCACGGAGTTGAGTTGCTATAGCTGCGGGCCGGCCGGGGAGGGCGCGCTCATCGTTGAGAAAAAAAAGGTAGAAGCCTGTATTGCGCGAGCCTTTTGACAAGGCCCTCGTGACTTGGCTATTTTTCTCGGCAAGTAAGCTAGCAGTGGCTGCATAACAAGACTAGCCGCCCAGCCCGGTGAATGCCCGATCGAGCGACGTGAGTCGCGAGGTCCTTTTGGAAACTGGCCTGTATTTCTTATGCTATCCTTTGTTCCTAGCGAGGATCTGCTACCTTATAGGTAGGAGCCAATCAGCGAACGTATCTTCGCATGACGTCAGCATAAATTTGGTATGCAAATTCGCCTTCATCTCGAGCTAGCTCGCTCGGCACCCGGCACATGGAAAGCAAGCCCCGCAGATACCGTTGTGATTGGGTCGATAATCCTCGGTAGACGTGTTTGCATACGAATGTCAACTCGTGAATAATTCATATCGGACGATGGAAACCCAGGTTCCAAAAGGCCTCGCGTCTAAAGTCGCTCGATCGCGCGTTCACCCGGGCCGTATTGATTCTTTTCGTCGCCGGCTAGTCTCATCTCAGGCACAGCATGACGAGGAAAATAGCCAAGTCACGAGGCCTTGTCAAAAGGCTAGCCTTGCGCGTGCTATACGTTGAGCCTGGGAGGGATGGTCAAGTTGAAAAATGTGAGCATTAACGCACTCTGTTTAAGCATAAACACACCCTCAGTGGTCACTTATTTGTTTGCAGTTGCGAAACACTTACCATGTCTAGAGTCACGGTGTCATTGATATCACTCAAGGTTGGTTTTGAGTCATAATTATTTGTTGTCCTATATACATGTCCCTTTCAAAAAATCTTGCGTACGCCACTGTTCTGACATACGGTACGATAAATTCATCGTCAAATGTTAACTGTAGTTTAAAAAAAAGGATAAGTACAGGATACTATTTTTATTCCTGAAATAAGCAGCGCTTAGTAAGGTATACTGCTAGACATGTAGCTGGGCGTTCAACCCAGCTAAGCCGTACTACAGCTCAGCCTCAGACTGTACGTGGGCGCTACCGTGACAGATTACCAGCGTTGTAAAGAAGAATGTCAACAGTTTTTAACTAAATACAGATAGGGAAAACAGAGCCCACAAATACTATACTCAAACATTTTTTGTTCTCAACGTCCAAAGTTAACCTGAGTTAAAATCTCGAAATAAACAGCTTTTACTGCAGGTTTCTTCCCCCTGGGTTCATGCAGTCAAGGCTCCAGTGCTGCTACCGCTAGCTCAGAGCAGAGTGCAACGACGCCAAGACAGAGTCCGGGTAAAAAGAGAAGAATTTAATCAGTTAACTATACAGAGAACAAAGGGAAAATATAACACAAGTACAAAATCATCTTTAGAATGTATGAGTTCGCTCGGGAATTCGCAGTCATCTCGTGTTGAGTGCTGTGCATGCAGTATATTGTTGATCGTAAGCCCGTCTAGTATATGGTTCGATCATCGCGTTGCATGCATTGAGCTTGCATTGAGATTACACCGCAGTCTGGTGGGTGCTGCTCCTACATGGTATACTAATCACAAAACGGACTATGATACAAATCATACGTACGTACCACGGACCTCTGCATTACGTACCGTTTCCCGGACGCACGCGCAATCGTCATCTGATTCGGTCGACGGCGAGGCAAAGCACGGGGGCCAATGGGGTATGGTCGTTCAGGAGATCGCGCACCTGCTGCCAACGCGACGTTGTCGTGCAACGCGAAGGCGACGTTGCACATGCGGGCGGCCAGGCCGACCGGTCGGGACGGAAGGCGGCTCGCGGCGGGCAGCGGGAAAACATTTTATAGAGTCCATCGGACCCCCTCCTGCAGCGCGTGCAAAGTCAATCGGGGAGGGCGCGGGACCTCCCGCGTCGCGTTAGCAAATTAATTATAGTGATACAAATATATACTATCATGAGAGGGTCTGGTTGGAAATATGGTCCCGAGGTGACGTGAACCAAGACTATTCTTGATGGGCGCAGGCCCGAAGGAAAATGGTCGTCTTCACGCCAACGAGGGTACCATAGTTTAACTAGAGACCCGAATGTACGCAGTATTATATTTGGTTTATATCCGTCATTTTGAACGAAAGCCTAGTTCTACTCATCTACTTGATCATCTACACAGTTATAGACCGCACACGTACATACACCAACAGTTTGAAGAAGGGATGAATTTGCGAGGACATCAAACGCGTAATGACATCATCAGGCACCCGTGCATGCCTAAAACAATAGATACGCACAAATGAATGTCGTCACAATGTAGTATGGCTGAGGCGGAGCAGCTTGTTGTTGTTTTTCCTTTTGCGTCGTGAGTCGTTTGGGGGGGGGGGGGGGGGGGGCGGAAAAACGAATAGTTCATTTTTCCCCGCTGACGTCATCGAATAGTTCATTTTTGCCCTCTGATGATGGGGAAAAAATGAACTATTCGTTGACGTCAGCAGAAAATGACATGATAGAACGATAAAACAAAGTATAACATAAGGAAAAGATAAAACACAAGGAAAGGTGAAAAAAAAGATGATAGAATGATATGCACAAGGAGAAAAAAGAAGCCTTAGAAAGATAAATGCATCAGGCGGGCAGTATACCGTTTGAATTCCGCGCGAAAATTTTTGACCCGCTGACCTGAGCTGCCATATAGCAACAAGATCACTTTAACTCGTTGAGCGATTGAGACATAAAGAAATACGCGGAGTAATGCACGACATTAGGGAATTAAATATAATTGTTCAACACCAGTACAAAATATATTTCACTTTAACAAATATATATTTATTTTTTTACAAAAACATTTCACTCCAGCCAATATATATTTCACTTTTATCTTTCCTCTTCCCTTTCCCTTTTTTCCCCTCTTTTTTTTTTGCCGACAGAGGTGGCGCATTTGCCGACAAAAACTTTGAGTGGGGGTGTGACACCCCCACACCCCCCTAGCGACGCCCCTGTCTACATCTGGGATTTTCTTTTATTATTATTTGTGGGGGGGGGGGGATTAGGGTGCAGCATTTTGGGTGTCAACCCCCCCCCCCCCCCCATTCAAAATGTTCTAGCGACACCCCTGAGGATGGGGAGTAACATCGACGTCGCGTTCGGAAATTTGATGGGATTCGATTGCTCCTCCACCGGACACGTGTGGTAGCACGAGCTAGCTTGCTAAAGCGTCACCTTTAGGCCAAGAAAAAAGAGGAACTTTTTTTTTCGAGTGAAATGGTTTTTATCAGAGTGAAATCGTTTTCGTGAAAAAGGTCATAGTCAGTCAGGTTTATTCTATTGTGAAATATCTGACCATTTACCAGTGTTCTGTATACTCTATGACCATGTTATAAAGGGGTCACGGAAGAAATGTAATGATAGCAGACGAAATTTTGACAACATTAACATACTCAGTTTGAATAATGATTTATCCTTAGAAAAATGGGTTGATGTGTTAGCCTGTGATAACACGGAGAAGGCCTTTGAAGTATTTGTGAGGAAGTTTTCTTTTTATTTTGATAAGCATATACCATTGGAACGCATAAGAAGGAAGAATCAAGGGGAGGAAACCTTGGATTACGAAAGGAATTCTTCAGTCTATTAAAAGGAGAAATGTTTTATATAAAAGAAGTGTAAAGAAACCCTCACCCATGAATATTGAAACGTATAAGAAATATCGTAATAAGTTGATATCAATCATTAGGTCATCACGGAAATTATTTTACTCAAGGAAATTCGAAAATGCGAGTGGCAATATGTCCTCCACCTGGAGAGTTGTGAAAGATATTCTGTGTAAGCGCAACCAAATGGAAGCACCTCATAAAATTGTAAAAGATGATAAAGAAATTGTTGACCCGAGAGATATTGCCAATATGTTTAATGAGTATTTTGCTAAGATTGGGCTTAATCAAGCAAAGAAAATAGATACCTGTGGAACAAATTACAAGGAATACCTTGTTAGTCCCTCCCAGGAATCTCTTTTTTTAAAGCCTGTGGATTCTTTGGAAATACTCGATATTGTATTATCACTGAAAAATAGTAACTCCTGTGGGCATGATGAGATAAGTACTTCCTTCATAAAACAGGTCATTGGTCTTATTTTGGTTCCCCTGGCACACATTTGTAATCTCTCTCTGGTAACTGGAGTATTTCCTTCTTCTTTAAAGCTTACTAAAGTTGTTCCTGTTCATAAAAAAGATAATGTTATGAATATCTGCAATTAAAGACCAATTTCAATTTTGACCAACCTTTTCAAAATTATTAGAGAGGGTTGTCTATAATAGGCTCTACGCATTCTTAGAGAAGCATGAGTTGCTTAATCCAGACCAGTATGGGTTTCGTAAATCACATTCAACTGACCTTGCATTGTTTAAATTTTATGACCGTGTGTCTCAGGCCCTTGCTGATCGTCAGCATGTGGTTGGAGTATTTATGGATTTGAGTAAGGCTTTCGACACTCTCGACCACTCAATTTTGTTGTGTAAACTAGAACATTATGGTGTACGGGGTATCGCTCTGCGATGGTTTTCTAGTTATTTATCTAACCGAAGACAATATACATGTCATAATTCTGTAAACTCTGATATTCTTGTTTTAAAAAGTGGTGTCCCTCAAGGTTCTATTCTAGGGCCTCTATTGTTTCTTATATATGTTAATGATATATGTAATGCATCTACAGCCTTGCAATACATATTATTCGCAGATGATACAAGCGTTTTCCTCTCTCATCGTGATGTTCCCACAGTCAAGACTAGAATTAATATTGAGCTTCCTAAGTTAACACAATGGTTTCGAAGTAACTTGTTAGCTTTAAATGTATCAAAAACAAACTATATTCATTTTAAGGGAAGGAAGATTTGCAATGAGCAACAGTTAGTACTTAGACTGGATGATGTGGAATTGGAGAGGAAGGTTTGTACTAAGTTCCTGGGTGTTCATATTAATGAGAAGCTAGACTGGGATGACCACCGGAACAGCATAATGTCTCCAATTTCTCGGAGTATTGGGATTTTATATAGAGTAACATATCTTGTGTCTGACAGAATATTATTGATGATATATAATACCTTGTTTTTGCCATATATTTCTTATTGTAATATTCTATGGGCAGTGTCAAAGAGTGTAACAAGTGACATTCATCTGTTACAAAAATAATCTTTAAGAATTTGTGCTGGGGTTGGTTATCGTGAACACACAGATCCCCTGTTTGCTAGGTTTAAATGCCTTAAAGTCGGTGAAATTAATTTTCTTCAAACCTCTTTATTTATGTATCGTTATAGTACTAATGTTTTACCTGCCTCGTTTTCTTCCATGTTCATGGAAAACAATGCTATTCACTCTTATTCGACTAGACAAGCGGCAAACTTGCACTTGTTTAATCCACGCACAGTATTGGCACATAAACCAGTGAGACATACTGGTCCAGACGTTTGGAATTCTTTACTAATTGAAAAACGCAATTTGCTTACAATCTACTCTTTTAAAAATGCAGTCAAGCGCATGCTCATTGCAAACATTTTTATTTAAGATTTATTCTATTAGTTGGTTGTTAATTCCCCTGAACATAGCGTGTACTTAATTATATTATGATGGTATATATTCTATATAATATGTATACATGTATAATTTGCCATGATATGTAATTATGCGCAGTGGTATTGTTAATTAGGGCATCTTCCCACCCCCCCCCCCTCCTCTCTCTCTCTCTCTCTCCCTCCCCTTCTCTCTTGCTTGTCTTACGTTTTCTTCTCTCTCTCTTTTCTCTCTGTTTCTCCTTCAGTATGGATGGACTGCACCTTTTATCATGTCTGCTACATTTTTCCTGCTCTAGAACGTACTGTAGAGATTTCAATCTTATTCTTTATCTGTATTTGTATCTGTATATAGTGTATTATATTTGCACTTTTTCTTTTGCATTTAATCTATTAATCTATGTTTACTTTTAAGAATGTATGAAATATGTAAGATTTTAGGTATGGCAACACTTCAAGCGTCCAGCTTATATTGCCAGACCTCTGTGTGTTTCTATTTTTCAAAGTTTGTATGTATGAAACTGATTATTGTGAAACATGCAGGAATAAATAAATAAATAAAATAAATAAATTTCTACACACAGTACGCACATGTATATTATACGAGAGGAATATACACGCCGATCTCGATCGGGGTCTAGATGCATGACAAGCAAAGTTGTTTCGAGACAATAAGCCTATATTAAAATGGAATGCATTTTTCTTTTAAAGTGGAATTTATTTCCTCTTGAAAGTGAAATGAATTTTTGTGAAAAGTGAAATTATTTTTTTGTGAAAAGTGACAAAATGAAATTTTGTGAAAAGTGAAATGTATTTTTGGCAAAAGTGAAATGAAATTTTGGTAAAAATGAAAAGGAATTTTGTGAAAAAGTGAAATGAAATTTTGTTAAAAGTGAAATGTAATTTTGTAAAATGTGAAATGAATTTTTTTTAAAAGTGAAATGAAATTTTGTTAAAAGTGAAAAGGATTTTTGTGAAAAAATGAAATGTATTTGTTAAGACTGAAATATATATTGGCTGGAGTGAAATGGTTTTGTAAAAGATAAATATATATTTGTTAAAGTGAAATCTATTTTGTATTGATGTTGAACAATTATATTTAATTCCCTAATGGCGTGCCATAGCGGAGTGTGTACGCAATCAAACCATTCCTGTAGACCGGTCTAATAAACAGGGAGTGTGAATGCGAGTTTTTTTTAAATATATCTATTCGTTCATTAGTCAGATAAGATACGGTATGGGGCTTTTTTGCATTCTTTTGATTCTGCATTTAATCTCTCTTAATAGACGAGTCTTCCTGAGTTGTCTTATGGTTCTAGTAGGGGTTGGGATAAATCGTTTGCGTTATCATGAAGTCTTTGCACAATTTCTTTCTTCTTTCTTTAAGAGTTGAAAGCCCACATATTTCCAGCATGTCACTGTATGTATTCTCTTCCATACGTAATTCGATGATGATGATGATAATAATAGCGCTAGAAATAATAGTAGTAATAATGAAAAAACCACGATGATTATGATGAGAATAATAATAATAATAATTATAATAATTATAATAATAGTAGTAGCAGTAATCATAATGATAGTAGTAATTATAATAATAATAGTAATGAGAATAACAATGATTATAATTATAATAATAGTAGTAATAAAGGTAATAATAATAGTTATGATAATAATAATAATAATAATAATAGTAATAATGATAATAATAATAGTTATAATAATAATAATGATTTATAATAATTATAATAATAGTAGTAGTAATGATAATAATAATAATAATAATGATTTTCTATTTTTGTGCTTATATCAGATAATCTTTGACCCACTAAATGGACCTTTGAACTCAATGATTTGATAACTCTATTCTATTTTACGCATGCGCATGAACAAAATGACATTAATTTTTCACGCTGCTGCTGGTCAGTCATTTTCTACCTATCGGTAGCTCGGAAAAGATTTTTCAACGCGGCGCTTCAAAAACGCAATCATCAATCATGCTTTTGGAACAGACTCGATTCTGTCTGTGGATATCCATGGTCATAACTTGCTGTGCAATAGTGTTAATTTCTTCTCTGTCATCACATTTATCATACCAGTTTTACAAAATAGGCATGGTGAGAAGTGAGATACCTCCACGTTATAGAGAAATGGAGATGCAGACGGTGAGAATATTGTCGCTTTATTTCGAAAAGAGGAGTAAGATCCTAGTAAAATTTTCATTGCTATAGATATTGATTGTTTAACTGCTATTTATTCGTACTATAATGCTAGAGATCATCACTATGAACATGGCGAACGAAGAAACGGACAAAATATACAGCTCCTCATTATACCTTCCACAATTGCTCTTTTAGACAAAAGAACATCCTGGCCTCTCATAATTTTGTAAAAATATGTAGAACATGTGTCACATGCACAGTTATACTTATTTTACATAATAACAATAAAGGGATGTTCTTTTGTCTACCAGAGCAATTATGCAGGGACAATGAGGAGCTGTTTATTTTGTCCTCTCTCTTTTTCATCCTGTTGATAGTGCATTGTTATAAAATTTGCCTTAAGCAAGCCTTACAAGCATACCTGCAAGTCTTACAACTATTTAAACTATTATGTACCGACCCCCCGCCCCCCGCTGAATCAGTTTATAACTTCCACTGGTAGCTGGATTACAGGCGCACGCCACAACGCCCAGTTTCAATTAAGCAATTAAGAGCAGCAAAAAAATATGGCGAACCAGGGCCAGTAGTTGTCTCAACAATCACAAAACACACTACAAGATCATGAGATGTATGACAATAATTATGATGCAGTCGTAACGTGCGGACGTCATCAGCAAGATTTTGACTATGATAGAGGATAATAATCCGAGTCATGCCTAATGAGGAACGTTCTTACATCCTTAGGTCATTTACTAACTCAACATCTTCAGCAAAAACTCAAGAAAAGACTAAAATAACGGCCTCTAAATCTAGCAAATCTGCGTCAGGGACTGCCAAGCACTATACCGCACGCACCGATAACCCAACCCAGAGATCACCGCGCGGTTTGCCCCGACATTATCGTACAGTTCGCCTTGGAATTCATGGAAGATCGCAATCGCCTGCTGGAATCCTTCGAAAAACCTACTCATCAACGCCCAGCGGATCCCGCTCATCAACCCAATCAACAAGCCTCCCAGCAATCCCAACCGCCGCAAGCACTTGCGAATTGCTACGATCGCGTTAGTATTCGCACGGATCTACCGCCTGAAATGAAGCGAGAACGTGGCCGTCTGGCTTCAATCGCCTACAAGATCAGGAAAGAAAAACAGCTCTCTACGAGAATTCGTGTCAATGGGATCAATCTGTATCTCCAGACCCGCAAGAAAGCATCGAACGGATCACCCCAGTCACCCTGGATCAACTGGGATGAATGATCGAGTCCACGGTAAATATACCTTCGCCGATTAGATACAGATGCAAGTGATGAATCCATTATAATAATTGTGGATTCTATGCTACCGCAGTTTAGAATGCTATCTTCCAACAAAATATTTCAACTAGATTGTTTACTCATAGGTTTTTTTTCACAACTAATTTTTAAAGTTCTTTCTCAATGTCTGATGACATCAAACTCAAAAGAAAGAAATCCCAAGATTTAATGTGTATGATAAAGATGAATTAACACCATCCGACTCAGGATCCAGATTCCATTTTGCCTAATATGCTGAGTAGAAGATGTTATTTTTTTCTTCTAATCTCAATATCAACGTCGATGGATAGCCAAAATAGACAGCCAGAGCATGACCGTGATTTGACTTTAAACGATTTATTGGCGAGTAGTAATATCAATTTGCTACCATTCCAAACAAAGCTTTTCTTGAATGTAATTAATGCATTTTACCATGTATACAATGTGCCTTGTTTTATTTCACAAGTTTAGTTTATTTGTTATTTAGTGCGAGACAACTGCATTGCATCCTTATAACCTTTGTATTTTTCGTTTTTCTGCAATGAAAAATAAGCCCCTGATTTTGTATTCCTTCCCCCAAATATTTTATTCTTGTGATTTTTTTTTTGTGAGAAACCTTTACTCTTGTTGTAGGATTATTCTTGGTTTCTTAGTGGAATGCATAATCTGACACGTTTCATGTCTTTTAGGGAATTTCTTACAGTAGTCCCCAATTCCTGATTGAAACTTTTTTTTCTCTCTCTCTTTTTATCTGTCATAGTTAATATGCTGTGTTTTGCTAGCACTCATTCATTCACTAGATTTCCCTACAAGTGGTGAAACAAGGGTCATGCATAAGATAAAAAGATTATGAAATTACAATAACAACATTCAGTAGCTGGGACATGATAGCCAGTTGTATACTGGCCTACTGCATCCACATAATTTCGATTTTCTACTTTTTGCTATAGTGGCCGTAATATAGGCCTACATTAATTTTCACTTTAAGAAATGTTATTCTCTAATAAGAGTTATCCATTTATCTTGGCTAACATGACTAAATTTGGTCTTCCTATATATACTGCAAGATCATGCATACTTCAAATTTTCTTTATTTTTTAAATATATTTTTCTTTAAATACAGGGCAACTAACTACATTGTAACTTATCAACTCTGTATTTTTGGCTATTGAAAGAATAACCCCCAGATTTGGGATTTTCAATCTTTCTCCCCCTATTCTGCACTTTTTGACAAACTGAGTGTCCACACAGTCTTGGATCTCAATTGTATGCAGACACGACAGATGTCTATGACCTAATAACATGATAATTGTGCTTTGGAGTATAACAGTATTGATCATTTTATTCCTTGTGGGGTTTTTTTTCAATTTTTTTCAAGCTTTCCTTAGAAGTGACATATACTGCCATGACTGTATATTTTGTCTTCCTAACCCTTTTTCCTTAGTAATTTCCCCCTTGATTTAGATCAGTGTTTATCCATATATGTTTTTGTTTTTCTCCTCTGGAATCATATTATACATGCAGAGTTTTACCCAGTCTTGTATTCAGGGTTAGTGACCCTGTTTTGCGCTAAAATGCAAAATCCACATTGAAAATATTTGTAAAATTATCGCTCGCAATATCGGTATCATTAACAGACTTAAATCACACATCCTCAAGCATCTTTACTTATGCTTTACTCATCTCTTATTTTACC
The DNA here is from genome assembly GCA_025617745.1 of Heliocidaris erythrogramma. NCBI lineage: Eukaryota > Metazoa > Echinodermata > Echinoidea > Camarodonta > Echinometridae > Heliocidaris > Heliocidaris erythrogramma. The sequence continues at coordinate 35,870,346 of CM046870.1, read as the reverse complement.
ATATTTAAACTATGGTCTTTTGGTTTGGGGAAACAGTCATCAAACACTGCTGGAAAGAGTTTTACTACTGAAAAAGAAAGTCATTCGTATAATTTGTAACACTCCTATACGTGCCCATACGGATCCTCTTTTCCTTGAACATAACATCCTAAAAATTAGAGATCTGTACTTATTTCATCTTGGTGAATTTATGTATAACTACAATTGTGGTACTCTACCATGTGCGTTTCACGATATGTTCCTAAAAAATTGTACAATTCACAAATATCCCACCAGACAGTCGGATGAATTTCATTTACCACTTTTGAGAACATTTTCTGCACAAAACACATTTAATTTTGAAGGTCCTAAACAATTTACAAGCTTAGCTTCACAGTGGACCTCTCCATTTCCAACCAAACATTGATAACATTATTTTTCATACTGCAATAGTTTGATACATCTTATCTAATCTACAATACTGTTATATTTTGTGTTTTGTATTGCGTGTATCCTACTTTGTTGATTTAATGATGTATGTGAATTGTATATTTCTCTTTTGTTGGAAATGAAAAAAAAAAAAAAACTGAAACTGAAACTGAAACACAAATATATCATAATATAAATGGGCCTGGGCCCGAATATCAGAAAACAAGAACAAGTGCTACACTCTAAAAACTCAAATGTTAAATCTACATGTAAAAGGTTGGAGGAGTGACAACATTTTTTAAATGGTAAATTAACACTTTTAACATGCTGGATCTAATAGTATAAAGGCTGTATGCAGCATGTTAAAAGTGTTCATTTACAATTTTGAAAATGTTGTCACTCCTCCAACCTTTTAAATGTACATTTAACATTTGACTTTTTAGAGTGTACAGTCATTGATTGAGCACTGGACAAGAAACTGTAGTGGATGTTGTTAATGCTAGAAAAAACAAATGTGTACCATGAAACGACCAAGTACACAATACTAGTAATCAGAGGCAGGAACACATCCCTGCTTGTGAAACAACAATGCCAGAATAGAAACTCTAAATTTGTAACATACATGTACAGTAAATAATCAAAGTACATGGCACTTTGTTGATACACTTCCAGCAACAATAAAAATAAAACCAAATATAAGAAAACACATAAGCGCCCATGGATTTCTAAATTCATACTACGCTCAATTAATCGGAAGAATAATCTCT